>JASPKZ010006307.1:0-54161 GCA_030220185.1 Diploptera punctata | reverse complement strand
CTTGGCCATCCCCAAGATATTTTCCATGCGGTTTGTGGTGTTTGTTTTTTTTTTTTTTTTTTTTTTTTTGCTATTATCAGGATGGTAAAGCTCGCCTTTATTTTTCTCTCTGTGATGCCTTCTTTTAGATTTGAGATTCGTAAAAGACTCGGGCTTAAAGGCTCTCCCGGAGGACGTGTCCCTTGGAATTTTCATCCTAAAAAATCCATCGTCCCCAGCCAGATTTGAACACCCGATCTTCGGGACCAGAGTTAAGGATCATAATCTTTAAATCACAGAGACCAAACTTGTTTATATTTCCCACAATGTATTCATACTTAAAGTTTTTGCTATGTTATATTTTTCTTAACCTATATACGAATTAATACTTCTAGAATTCATTGTAAATCACAAAATAGAGAGTTACATTTAAAAAATGTTAAAATAAGTATCTGGTACATCGGTCGTGCTCAATTAAGATGGATCTAGGTCTAAAAAACTTCGTTAATTAGCTAAATTCATGTCGAAGATGGAACATGTTCTGAAAGGCCTGCATGGTTTTAACTGATTGACGAAGTTTTTTAGGGGGAGCAAATGGTGAATTTCACTTTTGTTTAGTTTTCATCTTATTGTTTTTAAGATTTTATCACATACATTATGTGCTTATAGAAACGTTTCTATGACGTTTGGTGTTCGTAAGTACAATAGTTGAGAATTATGAATTTTTAAAACCATTTTTTAAGTATTTTCTACAAAATGCTCCTTACGATGCATTTTAAATATTTTGTGATAAAATTTGAGATTCGGAGTCTTTATGATTCCACTAAACATATTAGCTATCCAAAATATCATAAAGGGAGGATACTGCTTATTTTTCATTTATTGAAAGAAAATAGATTTTTATCGCTCTCAATATTTTCTCCATCTCAATTTAAAAGGGCACATGTGCCTTAGACTAGTAACTGCAGAGCAAATGTGAATTAACGTATATTGGAGAGTCTAACCACAAAATTTCACTTTGATAGGATAAAACGTGCATCGTAAGGAGCATTTTAAGTTTTGGAAAATGTCAAAAAATGCAAACGGAAAAAAACGCATATTAAAGTTTAGGTCATAATGCTGACCGTACATGCAAGGGTATATTAACTCTTACGTCACGTACCCAATTTTATTTCTACAATAAAACATTATATGAAAATGATCCTAAAGAATCAGAGTTATTGAAAAGTAGATAAACAAAAAAATTGCATTTTTTGTGTTTTTTTTTCATCATTTTCACCAGTCGGCCCCCTTAAACAGAAATCCACAGTAATTGAAGACGACTGATATATCAGGTACTTATTTTGCTATATATATATATATATATATATATAATGTTGGTTTTGATATGCATAACACAAATCATAGAAAAAAAAGGAGCTACTAACAGAGATATACATTTGCTCGATTTAACCAAGACATATGATAGTATTCCTCAAAAAATGTATGAGAAACTTTACACAAAATTCTAACATTACCAAAAAAATTAATAGAAGCTATAAAAGCATTATACAAAGGATATATTTCGAAAAACAATTGGAAATCATATAACAGAGGTATTTACAATTACAGTAGGTTTAGGCAAGGTTGCAGTTTATCTCCTACTCTATGCAAAATTTATCTCAAAAGAGTAATAATAACAATAGTAATAATATAATAATAATAATATAATAATAATAATAATAATAATAACAATAGTAACAATAATAATAATAATGCTTTATTTATTTAGGCAGAGTTAAGGCCATAAGGCCTTGTCTTCCACTCAACCAGCACAAATACAAATAACTATTTGACAAATAGAGATAAACACTATACTAATTATAAACAGTTAAAGATACATTAAATGTAGCAATGTATATTTCATGTACAAACAACATTTTATACGATAATAACAATAATAATACTTACGATAATAATAATATAATATTAATGCTAATAATAGTATAAATATGATAAATTATACGAGAAAACATTAATTAATATATATACCTTACACTAGGTAACGATGAAGTCGAGGTTAGAGCAAATATATATTTAGATTTCTTTTAAAAGATGTCAATGTCCGACAGCCCTATTTTCTTGTGGTAGGGAATTCCAGTTGCGAGTAAGTGAAGATAGTATATGACATGGAGTGATGTGAAGTCCTATGTTGCGGTATATTAAGCAAGAGACTATGTTGTGATCTTGGATTTAAGTTATGGTTTGAGGACAGATACTGGAAACGAGATGATAAATAAATGGGAATCGAGGTATGAAGGAAGTGCCGCGCCGTAGCCGAGCGGTTAAGGCAGGAAGCCTTGGCGCAGAGCTATGGGACTTGCGCTGGTTCGAGTCTCCATGGGGGAAGAAATTTTCTCATGGTATTTCGGCCAGTATGGGACCGGTGCCCACCCAGCATCGTGAGGCAATTGGGTAGCTACAATAAGTAGCGGCTCCAGGTTGAGGAACCAGCTATAACGGCTGGGGGACTCGACATGCTAACCACATGTCACCCCTACACTGGCTGTTGATCATCTACCTCTGTGATTGACACATGCGGATGTGAAGGGCCAGCAGTCGGCTGGTAAAAGGGCAACCGCTGCGAAGTGGAAAGACCCTCAATCGGAATCGGTATGTAGGATCTTAAATAAGAGACAAGTACTAAGAGACTGGAGAAAAAAATGTCAAAAAATGGGCACACTAATCCAAAATACAGATGTATATTCACTAAAGTTTGCTGATGACCAGGCATTATTAGCACAAGACCACGATGACATAGAATATATGGCTAAAAAACTAAAAGAAGAATATAAAAAATGGGGACTTTATATAAACATTGGGAAAACTAAATATCTGTGTATAGGAGAAAAAATGGAAAATATAAATTTCAACAATGGAGAAGAACTAAAACCTAGTATTGAATGCACTTATTTAGGAACAAAATTAGACCACTCAGGAGATAACGCCGTGGAAATTAAAAATTGAATCTCACAAACAAAACAAGCAATAAATGCTTTAAACTCTGTTTGGCGGAGAAAAAATATTGCAAAAAAAAAAAAAATAGAAAATTACAAATATATCAAACCATAATTCAGAGCATTTTAACATATGGTGCTGAAGTCTGGCAAATTCCTACCAGGGAAATGAAAAAGAATTTTAAGTACAAAAATGGATGTTTTAAGAAGATCAGCTGGAAAATCTAGAATGGACAGAATACGAAATAAAGAAATAAGGGAAATTATGGGTGTACAAGAGGAGCCAGACATCATAGACTTTATAGAAAAGAAAAGATTACAGTGATATGGCCATGTCGAAAGAATGCCAGAGCAAATATTGCCTAAACTTGTTATGGAATGGATCCCAATAGAAAGGAGGAAGAGAGGAAGACCGAAGAAAACTTGGATAGAAGTGGTACAAGCGGCTATGAATATCAGAGAATTGGAGGAAGATCAATGGGTGGACAGAGAGGAATGGCTTTTGATTTCCGGAAGACGGCGGCAGCTGCCATGATACCGGATGATGATGATGATATATATATAATTTATCTTAAATGATGTGATACGTTAAATTGCCATTTTACAAATGCATTAAAATAAACAAGGGAGGCTTATTGCATACGTGCTCTGTTTTCATGTTGGATTTATCTGACTTTCCCACAGAAATAGAAGTTAGCATTCCTATCCTGTACTGTTTTGTTGTTTGTGGCAGAAGAGAGACGCAGGCTTATCTGTAACCGCAACAACATAATGCAAACGCTAGGGGCATATTCATTGTCAAGTAAATGCATAAGTGAGATAAGTTTTCGTCAAGTTTTGACCTACAATAAAATTAATATAGCAGCTAGGTCAAGAATTTTATAGAGTTGAAAATATTTATTTCACTATTCTAAGCCTTGGGGCATTTCCCTATTTACTTACTAAAACCCGATTTCTACTAGTACAACCGCTCTGCCTGATTATACAGGATGTTTCAGAATAAATATTACAGACTTCTAGTGGTTGTAGAGGAGACATAGTAGATAAAGTTTTGATAAGGAACCCATGTCCGGAAACGTACCATTTCTATATAAAATAGTTTGAAACTCAAAACACAATGGACTGATATGGTGTGTTTTGTGTTTCAGAATACATATTAGGCTACAGACTTCCAGAGGTTGTACTACAATTGTGGCTCCATGTGGCAAACCTTGTTGTTCGTTACACAAAGTGTACCTGCGACGCATGTTTTCATACACACGCCCTGTTGTCTAATAATTAATTTTTCTCTATTTATTTAATTTTATACTATGTCATTAATCTTTTCCTCGTTTTTTTATATATCTTGTACATATTGTAAATCAAAATACATTATAAATATTAATTGTATTGTATTCATAACTTGTAATCGTTTATATACCTATATATATATATATATATATATATATATATATATATATATATTGTAATTTAGATTTAAGACTTTTCTTTTGTATTTTTTTTAAACCTGGTTGAGTGGTAGACAAGGCCTTAAGGCCTTAACTCTGCCAGGTAAAATAAAGCTATTATTATTATTATTATTATTATTATTACAAGACCTGGTGTATGCTCAATAACTTCTGCTGCCGCAAGAATTCATGTAAGAAGATCTTCCTCCGCCTCGGCAGTTGTAGTACAACCCCTAGAAGTATGTAATACTTATTCTCAAACACAAGACACACGATTTCAGTCCAGTGAGTTTCGATCCTCAAACTTCATTTACATCGAAATTGTGCTTTTCCGGACATGGGTTTCTTATCAAATCTTTATCTCCTGAGTCCCCTCTACAACCCCTAGAAGTCTGTAATACTTATTGTGAAACACCCTGTATATTATTTTCTTTAGCGACGCTCTTTAGTAGTTAAAGCCATTACCAATTCAAATATGGACGAGAAAAACCATACAAAATTTCGTTCAGAAACCTTATTTCATTAGGCAGTGGTTTCGTTTACGTCCCTAGATCTACGACAAAGGATCCATGTTTTTGCTTCCCTTCTGAATGAACCATTACTCAGGATTTTAAGCCCTCAGGTTTTTTAAGCTGACCACTGACTGGGCTTGAACCCACCAATCTCACAAAGGAACTGTCAACCATTGCACGCTGAAATCTATCTTGAAATTTCTCCCAGAGAAGCGGTGTCATGTACCAAGGCCGTGTCGAAATAGTATATTACGATGCGAGGTTGGGAAGTGGTTTTTACAGAAGCGAGAAAAATGTTCCGAGTAATAGCGAGGTTTTTAATTCCCGAGATTCTGGAAAACATTTCACAAACGTGCGTTGTACAATATTTTTGTGCGATGGTGTTTTCAAAATAATAAATAATAGTAAAATAATAACATATTTTTTGTAGATATTTGCGTTTATTATAAACAACTGACTAAAGTTAACAGTGTGCTCAATGTTTATTAGCTGATATTACAGGAGGCCGTGATATCAATATAGTCATAAAAATGGCGGTAAGAACGTACTTATTGTTTTATATTGTATCAAATAAAGTTCAGTTAATTTAAAATGCAGTGATTTGTTTCATATAATGTATATTAACACTACCTTTTGGATATTTTTTATACATACACTGTATGTAATATATATAGAGGGCAGCGGTTTTACTTCTCACATGTGGTTTGTAATATGCAACATTACAGTATATAGTTATTTTAATATAGTATAGTTATTTAGGTTGATAACCCCGAAATGTAGGAAGTTGAACTTTCAATCATGGTCGCCATTGCTGTAAGTACGACAAAACGCACTATCGCGCAAAACCAAATGTGCCTTTTTAACTGAAAGAGACTAAAATCCAGCTCTAAACCTCTCACTTAAACTACAGGGAAGTAATACAGCTCCTGAATTGGTGAAATGCATAACCCTGACAACCTACCCGCTTTCCGTGTCCCATCAAACTCCAAATCTTACAACCTGCCCGCCACACTACATTCACTGTACTCTCCAGGGAGTCCATCTGTTTCACACAGTAAATTGTGATAATTAAAATATAAAAATTATGGAATATTCACCTGAAAGGTCCGTCTCCTCAACTTAATTCATTATTTAACTGTAGCGCTTTCGGGACTTGTCCCGACGATGGGACAAGTATTCTTTTTTCTTTTCATATCATATTTGCCTTCATTGCCAAATGTCAAAAATATATTTATAATATCTATATATAAAAGCGTTACTGCTATAAAGTAAATATTCTCTTTAAAAATTTGCTTAACTGTTATGTTAGCCGCGAGATGGCAGTTGGAATAAATTCCCGCTACCTCTTGTGTGAATTGAGAATACTACATGTATAAGAAAATTGTATGCTTGTATTGGAATTCTTGGGTAGCTCAGTTAGTTAGAGCGCTAAAGGTACAGACTTTAGAGACTCGAGTTCAAATCCCGACTCAAGCATTCTTTTCTCTTTTCATATCATATATATATATATATATATATATATGAGATGAGGTTCTGCAGAAAAGTTAAAGGATGTATAGAACTTGATAGAATTATAAATGAGGATATATATGAACAGAATTAAAAATGCAGAGTTTTTTGGAAATATTTAACTCATACCTCAAATAGGAGACAGTGACCACCAATCATGTTTCAATAAATTTTGTTTTACAATCAATCACAGTCGTGTTTCACCTCGATATTTATGTAGGCCTACTTCTGTTTATCTTATTAAAGAAAGCTCCTCCTTTTTAAAATTCTGAACAGGTCAGAACATTATTTTGCAGTGACTGACTCTCTACAAATACGTTGAATATAGAAAATAATAGATTCCTTCGACCTACACATTTGATAATTGTGTGTTCATCAATTGTGTTTTTAAATACTGATTTTACTGGATTGTTTCTTAAAAATTAATTACCAATAATGTTGATTATGATATACAATTTGATGCGTTTCATCTTTTCTCCACTAGAGTGGAGATCCTAATTGGCAATAAATAATATGATCTAGTGGCAGTGAATGACAAATTAAACCAAACATTTCTCATTTGTTTTCACATAAATAACTATATATAAATAATGATTTATGAGTAAACAACTTAAGTTTCTTCGTTAAATAATCGTAACAAATGCCACTCTTCATTTTCAATTCCTCTAGATAAATTGGAAATCACTAGTGTCATTATTTATGGTAAAGTCACGAATTATAAACAAAAGTTGATTGATCACATAAATAGAATGAGTAAGTAGGGATCCATTGTTAGCAAGAAAGTATCAAGCAAGTGGAAGACGTGCTGTCGGAAGACCTAGAAAACGTTGGGCTGATGCATTACGAAGTCGGAACGGAAAACTGTCCAATCCTTGGAGTGACGATGATGATGGTATATATATATATATATATATATATATATATGTATGAAACGCATACATATAAAATTAGTTCGAAACCTAAGATGTATTTTTTACAAAAAAATTGTTTGTAAGGGTGAAGTAAGTCGTCTCGAGGAAGCTCTTTGAATCTGATTTCCCAAATGTATTCCTCCGCGACCACTGACAGCTCATCAATGTCTCAACCTTGCAATTCTTTCAAACGTCTCACTTGTTCGTGTGAAAAAGAAGACATGCAATATCAAGTTGACAGGGTAAACAAATACATGTCTCGCTTCATTTTTATACAGCGATAGAATACTGGTCCCTCGATTTATAGTCTTATGTTATATAAAACAGGTATTTTTATTGAAAATTATTACATTTGTTTCATTCTTGGGCAAAAATAATCTCTATTGATTTGGAACTTAATAAGGCCGTAACGTAGTACCGCGGTATTACTTTCCACCTTATATTTGTTCTACCTACTGGAGCCTTTCTTTCTTGTTTTCCTATTAAAAATTTCCGTGCCTCTATTATAACAAAAGTGGACTCAATATCACCATTCCTTGTAGATTGTATTTTTCCTGAGAAAAACCAACGGCGAAATTGAATCTACATATTGTTTTATAAATATGAACATTCCGATTTTTTATTTCTTCACGTGGATTTACGTTAAGGATAAAGTGTAGAATAATGGTAATTAGATTAGCATTGAAGAACTGAAGAAAATCAATGGAGAGCAATAACATAGCCACACTATTTCCTTTTTTTATATTAAAAACATGTTACGGCTCAACAGCAGTTTAGCTCACCCTTATTTTTTCAGTTTATTGTTGTAAACTGAAGTGTTTTTCCGAGGCATGATGGTTGGTTTTTTAGCATTTTTTCTTTTTATGTTACAGTGGTATGGCCATGTCAAAAGAATGTTAGAGCAAATATTACATAAAATTGTTATGGAATGGATCCATATAGAAAGGAGGAAGAATGGAAACCGAATAAAACTTGGATAGAAGTGGTACAAGCAGCTATGAATATCAGGGATTGGAGGAAGTTCAATGGATGGACAGAGAGGAATGGCGTTTGGTTTCCGGAAGACGCCGGTAGCTGCCATGATACCGGATGATGATGATGATGATGTTGTAAACTATAGCTCTTCTTCTGTATTTAGTAACATTTTTTTATATTTTAAAACTGTATTTATTTAAATACACAAAACACTATGACTGTTAGACAATATTGTGATGCTGACTGCTGTTTTCTCCACAGAGTGTATTACTTAGTCTATGATTTTCCCTCTTCTTCCAATGTTACGCTCAGTGATAACCTACTAACAACCCACTAGTGGGTTACTGCTGGTTGAAACGACGTTAGGAAGTGATAAGTTAGTGTACATCCATTTTTAATAAACGTTTGGTAATTTGAATATTATTAATATATTTCTTTAAAATAGATTTGGGGATTTATTGCAATGATTGGTAATTTAAATTTAACAGAAAAGTGTTGCCATCTAGCGTAAGCTGTATAAACTTTAGTACGATATCGATAATAATCTATATGTTGCGAGCAGCAATAACCCACTAGGCAAGGATGATAATTGATATGTGGTTCGATGGTGGGTTATCGGTGGTTCTAAGCTCTGGAGCATGCGCATTGTTGTTCTATTTTGGGTAGGTTAAAGTGCTGTTTCTCCGATTATTAGAAAGTGCCTGATCAATTACCCGAAAATGTTGTTACCATAAATTCTTTCTAGGAAGTCTTATTTAAAAATATTCAAATTTGTGATCAACAATCATGTAAGCCACACGTACACAAACACTCGTAAGGTAAACAAAAGCTATAAAATTGTATTATAAATTAATATATCACTGGTAGTGTGCCCTTCAACAAATCTCAGTGGAATAGAATTGATAACAGATTGCAAACCCTTGTGCTTGAAGTAGTTGTCCTGGTATGATGATTTATTCGCCGTAACACACAAAAATGTTATTCTGAGGATTCACTTTTGATGGAATAGATGTGTAATCTGTAAAACGTAAGACAGGTCCTGAATAGTCAAACACATACTAAATATTTTGGGTGGCCTAATTCTCAATTCCCGGCTACGGCATTTTTGCTGAGTATTAATATCTTCTGAAGTTTGAGATTTGCTGATCATGTTTTTATATATCAAGTCAATTGTTATTCTTACTTACTCACTGGCACTATCGAACCCGTAGGTTCATGACCGCACGGACATAAGCTCTCCATACATCCCTATCCTGAGCTAATGCTTTCCATCATTCCCTGTATAATCTACTTCCCTCAAATCATAGTTAATGTTATTCTCCCACCTCATTCTTGGTCTACCAACGGGTCGTTTTCCCTCTGGCTTTCCTACAAGAAGTTTCCGTGCAAGTCTTTCATTCCCCATACGTGCAACATGTCCTGCCCATCGCAGTCTACGAGACTTAACTGTTCTTATTATATCTGGCTTCCTGTAAAGACCATGTAGTTCAGTGTTATGTAGTCTTCTCCATTCACCTGTCTGTTCATCTCTCTTTGGTCCAAAAATTTTCCTAAGTACTTTATTCTCAAATACTTGTAATCTCATTTCCTCTCTTAAAGTAAGAGTCCATGTTTCGCACCCATATAATATAACTGGTAGAATAATAGTTTTATATATTTTCAGTTTAAAGTTTTTTTGAAAGGAGTTGGGACATCAAGAGTCTCTGCAATGCATAATAGCACGCATTTCCAGAATTAAGCCTATGTTTAATTTCTTTGTGCATCTCATTCCTATTTGTGATTATTGTTCCTAGGTATTTGAATTCAGCCACTTCCTCAAAATTTCCCTCATTTGTCATTAGCTGTCCATTTCCATTATTTAATGAATTTCTACGTGTGACCATATATTTAGTTATATTGATATTTACTTCCAGTCCTAATTTCTTAGTGTTACTCAATAGTGTGTGCGTGTTGGCCTTTAGTATCTCCTCGCTGTCGGCCAATAGTACTACATTATCAGCATAAACTAACAGCTTATTAATACCATTCAGTTGTAAGCCTTCCTCATTCTCTAAAGATTTAATGGCATGCTCTAGTACAAAATTAAATAGTAGAGGAGATAGTGCATCTCCTTGCTTCAACCCATTCTGGATTTCAAAAGTGTCCGAAAACTGTTTGCCTACACCCACCCTACTCTTTGTGCCATTTAGACACATTCGTATAAGTCTAACTAACTTTTTAGGAATTCCGAACTCCAGCAGGATACTATATAACTTCTCCCTCTTAATTGAATCATATGCTTTTTTGAAGTCTACATACAGTTGATGTACTGTGCCATTATATTCCCATTTCTTTTCTAAAATCTGTCTTATACTAAAAATCTGATCTGTTGTAGACCTGTTTCTTCTAAATGCACATTGATGATCTCCTAGAATGTCATCAATATAGGGAGTAAGTCTGCTTACTAATATATTTGTTAGAATTTTGTACGAAGTTGAAAGTAATGAGATGCCCCTGTAGTTGTTGCAATCAGTTTTATCTCCTTTCTTATAAATTGGTACAATAATTGATTCCTTCCATTCATCTGGAAGAGATTCTTTTTCCCAAATCATACTAAGCAACCAGCGTATCTTGTCCATCAATTTTTCTCCCCCTGATTTTATCAGTTCTGCTGGGATCTCATTTGAACCTGATGCTTTATACATCTTCAATTTTTCAATCGCCATTTCAACCTCTAATGCACTTGGCTCTGTGACTAGCATTTCTGCTGTCTGTAAATTATCCTCCTCAATGTCCTGTTCTGTATGTACATTTAATAGCTGATTAAAGTAACTTTTCCATCTATTTAATATACTCCTGGAATCTGCAATCATATCCCCATTTTCATCCCGAATTATGTTTGTTCTAGCCTGAACCCTCTCTTCTCTATACTAATTCCCTGATATAATTCTCTAATGTTCCTATTTTTTGCATTCATTTCAAGATCATTAATCTTCTCTTTCAAATATTCCCTCTTTTTACTCTTTAGTAGCTTGGTAGTTTCCCGTCTAATACTACCCAATTTCTCTAAATTTACCTCATTTGGTTCGTGTAACCATTTCATTTTTGCTAGCTTTCTTTTCTTTACAATGTCGGCACATTCCTCATCAACCTTTTCTTGTTTTGCCTCTTTTTTAAACAACCAATGCTTTCTGATGCTGACAATTTAATAGTATCTCTTATAGCCTCCCATTCTTTATTTATATCAGTTTCTTCTTCGTTTGCCACATTGTCATCGGAAGATTCCAGTACTTCAAATCTATTAGCAATTTTGATTTGGTATTCTTGCCGCATTTCATCATTTTTCAAGTTTTTTAATTCAAATTTTACAGAATCATCTTTATGGTTTGTTCCTCTCATCAATTCTAACTTAATTTTCCTGAATAAATAAACATGATAGGAATAGAAATAATAAAGGAAAATTTGCAATTGCTTGTCTGAATGGAATATTGTGGTATAAAAATATAAGTAATAAAATAAAATTAATTTATATCATATAATTGTTAAAAGCTTCATTACTTATCGAGCAGACCTTTGGCCTTTAATAACAAAAACAAAACAAATAAGTATATTTTGGCAACGGAGATGGATTTTATACCAAGGACAGCAAGAATTTCCGATTCCGATTGAGGGTCTTTTCACTATTCAGCGGTTGCCCTTTTACCAGCCGGCTGCTGGCCCTTCACATCCACATGTGTCAATCATAGAGGTAGATGATCAACAGCCAGTGTAGGGGTGACATGTGGTTAGCATGTCGAGTCCCAATTTCAAGAAGAGAAAAAAACAGAAACTCAGTTACAAGGGAGAAAATGAAGATTGAAGACACTATTTTAGATTATATTAAAATTTAGCAATTAAGATGGTACGGATACGTCCAGCGAATGGAAGAGAATCGACTACCAAAATTTGTTTTGGAATGGAAACCTGAGGGAAGACGAGGCAGAGGAATACCTTAAATCTTCTGGAGTTAGGGAATATATTTACACATGAAAAAGAAACATCCAAACCAGTAGATTGGTTGGACCGACAAAATTGTCTATTAGGAATCGGACGATGTCAAAGACATTAATCAACCGATGATCTATCTACTAAACATGATGCTATGGAACAACTGAATCAAATATTTCGTTACAAATAAATCAATGTTTCAAAAGTATTAATGAAAAACAGCTGTATTGATAAACATATATTTATTGTAGTACATTGAAGCAGTCGGATGAGGATGATAGTTAAAAATTTCACAAAAACAAGTTTTTTTTTCTAGCACACTATCACTAACAACAGCTGTTGGTAAGTTCACATTCTGCCCATGTACACGGGAGAGCTAGTTCTATAATTCACTGGTAGGTGGCCTGAATGAGTTCTCTGATACATGTTAAAATCTTTGTATCTGGAAAGTTAGTGATAACTAGAGCTCAGATTTGTATGTGAAATGCATGATTTGTTTTATGCATTAAAAATTATGCGGAAATGATTTACATGTTAAGTGGTCCCTTCACAGACAATTTGAGCGGTATTTGATAATGCATAGAAATGTATATTCCAGAGGAAAATGCTTATTTTAGATTTTTAATGCATAAATGCATATTAACTCCTAAATGTGGTATTAAATTATAATTTTCCCTTCAGCTAAGTACAAGTAATGAATTAATATTTTTAAATTAATAAAGTATCTGCAATCCATTGGATATAAGCGTAACGTGTATATTTACATCTGTATAAGAGGGGAATACCCGTGGGCCTTGAGAAATAACATTACGGTATTGCTAAAATCGCACTTGAAATTAAGGACAAATGCCATATTCAATACATAACCAAATGTATTATAGATAGACAAAAATATTGGAAGAGTCATATAGAAAGAATGGAAGAAAACCGGCTTGCAAAAAGAGCTAAAGAGTATAGACCAATGGACGGGAGAAGAACAAGAGGAAGACCAGCCAAGAGATGGATAGACAGTGAACGCACATCCAATACGTCTTCCTCCGAGGAGTGATTTTGGAGATAAACAGGATGAAAATCCTACAAATTAAGTTTAAGAAGAAGAAGAAGAAGCATTTGGTAAGCTTAGTGAAGTATTAAATAAAAGTTCTGGCTACAATATAATTTGTCAAATTAGCAAAATGCTTTCTGGTAATAGTAAAAATAACCATAACTGAAGAGGAATTTACTGAAGAAGAACTGTGGTTATTTTCACACCTGTGACGACATGTTATGTAGAAAGGTCATTTTCATTGTATAAACCCTTTTTAATTGACAGATGAAGGAGTTTCACTAAAGATAATCTTATGTAAATCTTCCTTATCTACTGTAACAGTAAGAAATATGCTAAGATTACCCATAAAGCAAATAATTTATTTAAATTTATTACAATCTGTTTTTGCATATTTAGGTTGCATATTTTCTACATTTTTCATGCATATTTAATACTTTATTATCATACAAAACCGGGCTCTACTCATAACAGAATCGTGGCATAAAAAAAAAGATGCACAGTGGATTTCGAACAACATATATGTATTAAAATAATATAACCGTATGAGAATATAAGACGTTAAGAAATTAACTGATTCAGTTTTTAATTATGTTATTCTACTTCAATGCAGAAATCCATGAGTCACTAACTGCAGTAATATTACATTTCATTATTAATCAGAGACGAGGTACTTTCTCAACCAGATATTTTATTCTGGGGATGATGCAATAAGTCACTGCAAACTTCCAATTAATTACTAGTTTTAATTTTTTTATGATTCCATCCGTTTGGTACAGTTAATTTAAATCTAAAATTAAAATACAATTCTAATGAACTGAAATATAAAAAAAATATGATAATTTCATTACGTTATGTTAAATAAATTCATATGAAATTAATAACTCCAAATTAACAAGTATTTCAACGGAAATGAGACATAAGTATTCGCCTCAGCTATTTACTTCACCATATTTAATATTTCGGGATTAATACAATAAAAATATAGGTATAATAATATATTGGTAATAATAATAATTATAATAATACATTTCCGGTTTTAACAAAGTTGATATATTTTTTCCGGCACCAATGATTCCGCCATGGCCAGTCCCAAGCCCTAATGAGAAAGGAGGAAGGGAGGAGTAGTAACCTCATTAAAAAACCAGGGTTCAGTTAGCTCCGACTGATAATACCCTTAAGGGACCTCAAAGGCAGAGTCGGCGCAGAAGGAGTCCGTCAACACGGCGGACCTGGCGGAAGAGGCAACCCTATCTCTAATGGAAATAGAGAAACGCTCCCTTGCGGTGAAGAGTGATCTTCAGAGGCTGTGGGAAGAAAACCCAAACAGAAAATGTCCTGTACCTCCAGGTTGGGAGTTGATGCGACGGGCTAACTCCCCGTTCATTGGAAAACAATGAAATGTTAAAAAACCCAATGATTTAGAGCCGGACAGTTAATAATAATAATAATAATAATAATAATAATAATAATAATACTAATAATAATAATAATAATAATAGTAATAGTAATAATGATCGAGTTCAATACCTAGGAACAATATTTACATATAGAAATGAGATCCGCCATGCTTCGTTATTATTCAACAGTGGAGAAATCTCAAGGAAACGCTGGATGCAATATATTCATCAGAGAAGTTGTAACAGGCCTATCGGCTAAGAGTTGGTTGGATGAGGAAGAATAAGAAGAAATGAAGTCCAGAAGGAAATTGAACATAAGATCAACCCTGGAAACGCATGATATTATGCTTTACAGGGACTATTGTCATCGTACCCCTCTCAAGAAACACTAAACAAAATACACAAAACTATTATTATTCCAGTTATACGAATGCGAAATACAAGATCTCTTAGTTTAAAAGAGGAGAAAAAATTACGAGCATTTGAGAATAAAGTTCATAGTAAAATCTTATAATAATGATCATATTATTATTGTTATCATTAATATTATTATTAGTATTGTCGGTCGCGGTGGATTAGTGGTTATGCTCCTTGCCTCTGGTCCCGAGGTTCGCCTGTTCAAACCCGGCTGGGGTCGGTGGATTTTTTAAGGATGGAAAAATCCAAGGAGGAAGTCCTCCGGGAGGGACTTTAAGCCGTGGTTCCGGAATCTGAAGATTTTCAAGCTCGTAAAAGATCCTTAAGCCTGAATGAAAAGGCCTCTAAGCAAAATTTACCGAATTTTCCCGTCCTAGAACTACCTTGGTTTCCTAGATGTCAGTATGTGGCGGAACGCTGACAACGGACCACTCAAATGACATCTGTACGAAAACAAATGTAACTAAATTAGTATGGTTCAAATTCTTCCCTGTAGGGGGAGGGCGCCTAAATCTCTTAACGGAAACATGGGCTTACAAGTTACAAGAAGAAATATTATTATATGATATATAAATATAGTATATAAAATGTATTTTGTATTGTATTGTATTGTATTGTAAGCCTATGTTTTCCCTTTACAGAGATATAGGCACTCTCCCCCTACACGGAAGAATTTGAACCATACTAATTTAGTTACACTTGTTTTTGTATAGATGTCATTTTTGAGTGGTCCGTGGTCAGCGTTCCGCCTCATACTGACATCTAGGAAACCAAGGTAGTACTAGAACGGGAAAAATCGGTAAATTTTGCTTAGAGGCCTTTCCATTCAGGCATAAGGATTTTTTACGAGCCTGAAAATCTTCAGGCTCGGGACCCACGGCTTAAATTCCCTCCCGGAGGACTTGCTCCTTGGATTTTTCCGTCCTAAAAAATCCAACGACCACGGCCGGGTTTGAACCCGCGACCCTCGGAACCAGAGGCAGTGAGCATAACCACTAGTCCACCGCGGCCAATATATAAAATGTACTATACAAAATATAGTAGCAGCATCAGCATCAGCAGCAGCAGTAGCAGTAGTAGTAGTAGTAGTAGTAGTAGGCCTATACAATAAAATCAAATGCACAGGGAATGGAGATTATCACATAATATTAAGCCACATTACCTTTATGGGAAAACAGGAATAATAAGAACAATTAAGTCTCGTAGACGCCCAAGGACAGGACATGTAGCATGAATGGAGAATGTACCCTCAAAGTTTCAAGAAATTTGTCTCACAGGTGAGAGGAAACTCGAAAAACTTGTCCCGACCGGTTATTGAACCGGGGGGGCGCAGCATCTGAGGCAACGACATTAGCACTAAACCACAGCGATATTTTACTAGTTTCAAATCTTGCCACGACTATTATTAAATTTCGAGATCAAATTTGAATGTATTCTATTCTATACTATAGTAATTCTGCCCGAGGGCAGGTGTTTCACTGCAATCATAGCATTTTGATGTATGTTTTGCAGCTTTACTTTTTATTTTTATTTAGAGCCCCACCACCACCCCCCGGGTTACCTCGGGCATAATGCCCTTATCCCCGGGTCTGCTCTATGTCCCTATCTATATCTTATCTTTATTGAAATACATAATAAGTATGCAGCTTTACTAGGGGAATTATAGATATGGTAGCTTCCCGTTGCTTTCCACACCGGTCAACAAGGATGAGTATGATAATGGTAAGGATGGTGATGATCGCCGGATGATTTTCGGGAACCGTTGGGCCCTAAGCTTCCTGACATTTGTCTTACAAGTGAGGAAAACCCCCGAAAAAAACCTCATCGACAAGCCTGTCCCGACCGGTAATCGAACCCGGGCTCGCTGCGTGACAAGGCAGCACTACCTCGAGACCACAACGGTGGACTTTGAATGTATAATGTATGATAATTTCCGTATGCTAGCAATGTGGTGACCCATAGCCTGGCTTTGGCCGCAGTCAGCCTACCCAAATGCCTGGGGATATAACTGGGCCATCTGTTTCCAAGGGATGTGAATATGGAGGCCCCTTGCCAGGGTTAAGGTGAGGTCCTTAATGGCAGTGATAGTTGAGTGGTGGTCATCAGAACAGCGGATCTGGCGAGAAGAGACAATCTAAGGAGCAATGTATGTACTGAGAATGAGCCAACTTCTCTAGGATAACACACTCCTCTGCTCATGCTTTCTACAGAGTGAAGTTAGATCTTCAAAGGCGGAAGGAAGAAAACTCTGATTAAAAATCACCTGGCCCTCCAGGTTCGGAGTTGGGCGTGGGTTGACAACCCAACCCCGGTAAAAATCACCTGTTACGAAACCTGAAGGCAGGATATTTGAATTAGAAATTATAAATTGAAAGAATTTAGCAGCAAGTAGAGAAGTCTGGAAGGATATTCTGAAGAAGGCTAGGACCCAAAATGCGCTCTTTAATTTCATATATGATGATGATGATGATGA
This sequence comes from Diploptera punctata, assembly GCA_030220185.1. NCBI lineage: Eukaryota > Metazoa > Arthropoda > Insecta > Blattodea > Blaberidae > Diploptera > Diploptera punctata. The sequence continues at coordinate 36,530 of JASPKZ010006307.1, read as the reverse complement.
TGATGATGCATAAGTTATCTATCATTGTAGTTACCAGTACTAAGTCATTTAGCAAGAAATATCCAAACTAATTATTGCAAAACACGTTCAATCAATGTGCAATTAGCGTTAACGGTAACACATATCATAGCATTGATCCAATTTAGAGAGGTTTATTATGGAAACATTGGTTGCATAATGAGCATGATTATTAAAGCTCAGTGCAACTGGCATTAAGAACGTGTAAGATGCATTAAAATAACTTTAAAAAGGTCACTCACTCAGCAACTACATAAACAAAGTGAATGGTCAGCAAGATAAAAATTTACTTACGATTATATCTCTCTTTTGTTAATAAATAAAATAGTAGGTCTATGTATTAAAGTTATATTGGGAGAAAATAAACATGGCGCCCGGTGGAGTGATTCATTGCCTCTGTTTCTTACACAACACTTTTTCGACCTCATCACCCCTTTATATTCTAGTCGCTTCCATTCACGATCTTTCCACCATAACTTGAACACACGTTCGAGAAAAAAAATTAACTCTAGCTGTAGCCTAAATATCTACATTGAATATCTCACTATTCGTCATCCTTCCTTGTTTCAGCTACCCGACTCTGGAACTCTCTTCCCTCATATAACGACTGTCCGACTCAAAAACATATAAACACTAAATATTTCCTCAGACAATATAATATATAACAATGTTCTAGGTATACTCTTATTATTCTTATATGCACATTTATTAATATTCCTTTTTTTTATAGTTGGTAAGTTTATAAAATGTATTATGGATCCATAGACTTTCACTGTGGTTACGAATTTCATGCTTGCATGGATTATTTACTTTAAGCAATATGTTTTACACTTTCTTTACCAAGCCAAATACTTAAATTATGGGTTATTATTACTATTATCATTATTATTATTATCATTATTATTATTATTATTATTATTATTATTATTATTATAATATTATTATTGTTTTCTTGTCAACTGTACACCGTGTCCAATTCAGACCTCCCGTATTTTAATTAATCATAACTCTCAAAGTATGCAGAATTATGAAACGAGGTTGGTATTAAAAGAAAGGGAAACTCAAAGAATCTTTGTTTCATTATTGCAGTCAATTCATCTGTTGCATGTTGGACAATAATAACATAAAACAAAATGGCGACTCATCGGCAACGAGCACAAACTGTTTTTGGTACGTAAAAGACCGCGTGTTTGCGACTCCAGTACAAGATCTTCATGATTTACGAACCCGTATCCTTGACAAAATTGCAACAGTATCAATGGAGATGTTGGACAGAACGTGGCACGAAATCGAATACAGACTCGATATTGTTCGTGCTACTAATGATGCACATATAGAGGTGTTTTAGTGTGTGGCAATGAAAATTATTTTAGTTTTTGTTTCGTTTAGTGCCGGCCTCATTTCATAAACCCTCATACTTCGTTAGTTATGATTAATTAAAATGTGGGAGGTTTGAATGGGACACCCTGTATATTGTGTAGCCTACGTCTATTATCTACTATTAATCAAGTTGTAGATAATTCATAATTGTTATTATATGTATATAACCCTGATGAAGAGGTACAGATGACCTTATGATCTTAACTCCATTAGGTAAAATAAAATAAAAAATTCTAAATGTTCGTGTTTCGCTGATATTAGGAGAACAACTTTCTCTTTTTATTTCAATGTCATGCGCCTAGTACGTTGCGAAATATCAAATAATGCTGCAGCTAGAGCGTTTTTTAACCCATAAATTGTCAACATATCCTATAAGACACATTCATTTAATTTATTTAACATTTTTTAAAGCAATACAAAAACAAAAGACTAGAAACTAGTTCAATTAGTCAAATTACTCAATAGTACACAATAATAACTCACAGTTTTACATGACTATGTATTTATTGCGACTATTTAACTCATGCCCCAAATGGGAGTCAATGACCAATCATATTACAATGATTTTTGATTTTCAACCAATCACAGTCGTGTTTCGCCTACAATTTACCAACTAAAGTTTATCATAATAAAGAAAGCACCTCCTTTTTAACATTCTGAATAGGTCATAGCATTATTTTGCAGTGACTGACTCACTAAGAAATACGGCTACCAGATTGTATATATAGTGCATGAATGTCAACACATACCGCATGCGGGAGTTAATATAAAACATTGCCTATACCACCAAAAAAAGAAACCTCTGTTTGCACTTTCTTGAATGAATTTTTTTCCAAAAAAATATAATTGTTATATTTACATCATAGGACATCAGAAATGAACTAATATACAGTTTGGTGTGTTTCATTTGTTCTCCACTAGAGAGCATTCTTACAATATTGCGTTCCTTTGGCAATAAATAATATGATCTGGTTGCAGTGACGAACAAAATAAGCAAATGAAGCGTACCCATCGTTTCTCATTTGTTTTCAAACATCGCCGTTTACATTAAATATATAAATCTTTTAAAATAACTATATTTAAATAACGATTTGTGAGTAAACAGCTTAATTTTATTCGTTAAATAGTCCTAACAAATGGCACTCTTGATTTCCAAATTCTCTAGATAAATTCACTGCTCACTTCGTGAGTCGTGAATTTATCGATAATTTGGAAATCACTCGTCGCATTATTTATGATCAGAAATACTGTAATATCTGACCGACAAATTATTGTTTCGCCAGTTTAAGGGTTAATTTTCTCTTCAAGTTATTTCCAATCTCAAAGGTCCGATTTTTCTGGTTTACAACTCGATATTATTTATTTATTCATTTATTAAATCTCCAAGATTTTACAAATGCATGTCAGGGCTGTAATTAAAATATAAAAGAAAATTGAATATACACACAGTTGCAAAATTGAAATGAGACAAAAACAACAAATGAACAAGAAAAAACTAATACAATGAAAACTAAGAGAGTATTAATAATGATTTAAGATGTGATGAAAATAGTATTTACAAGTATTTTAATGCTGTGAAACAACGTTTCCGTTTTCAAAATATCAATTATTGGATTACACAGTACTTGATTACATTGAAATATATGAAAATACAGAATGTATCGCTTAAATGCACGAGATGGACAGTCTACAATAAGGTATTCAACAATCTGTTCATCGTTACCACAGATGCAGATATACTTATTTGGAGATGAATATGAAACTTTTTTAGATAAGATTTAAACTTTCTATGTCCAGACTTAAATTCTATTAATACACATCATTGTCTTATTATTTATCACACCACTTCATTAGACTCTCTGATATACAAAAATTAGATACCCGATCCCATCAGCACATTGCGCTTTATATCCCTCCTCATCACACTACCTATTATTCGAGATCTTGTACAGTTTCTCTTGCTAGAACATGGCATTCTCTTCCAGTCTATGTCAGAGACTGCCAAACTTTACCATCTTTCAGAAACAAATTTAAAATAAAATCATTAACAGAAACATCTCACTAATATTATTACTTTTTAAACTATTAATAATTTATTTTTTTATTATTTATTAAAACTAGTATTAATATTTGTCAATATATTTACCAAATGTCTTATATATAAGCGATAAATTAATTCATTACAGTTTGTTACCTTCTTTGTATATTTTTTCTTTTCTATTTATATATAGTAAGTTCGAGCCGTTATTAGTTTCAGTATACATTATTCCATTAGCCTAATTTTAATTGTATTAATTGTATTATGTTGTTAGACGTTATTTTCAATATTGTTCAGTTTGATCAGGTAATTAATTGTTTATTATGTACTACTACTGCATTTTTTTGTATTTAATTGTAACATATGTTTGTCCTTGTGAGTGGAAGAGAAGGCCACATGGCCTTAACCCCTCCAGGCCAAATAAATATATTCTATTCTAAAACTATTCTATTCTACCATTGATACTACTTATCCAAAGAATATACCAATTATTTATTAAATCTATTTTCAGCTGTTTCTTTACATAAGAAATAAGACAACTAATAGTTTCTAATTCATTATCAATAGAAAGTACATTTTCGTTCTGATACAAATTTGGAATTTATTGATTAGTATAGCCTGGAGGTTTCAGGGTTAGAACTCCTCCCTGAATGTTTACGTCAGGACGCTACCAAAGGTAGAGTTCGGTACATAATAATCATAGATAACTTGGCGTTTTAAATAAACAATGTTGACAATGGATCATCTGTATTTATTACGGTTAAGGCTCATCTGTGTGTTTCTACGAGTATTTGCAGTTGTAAACTGTTATACATTCACGTGACGTAATAAGTGCAGAAGCAGGAACTAGACGATCCCCTCTACGTTCGGGAACCAAAATGTGTTGCCTGATTATTTGAGAAGATGTGGCCACTAGATGTCAGGGGGAACGACTTCCTGCTACCTCTTGAGTGAATTGAGAATACTAAACATTATAAGAAAAAAATGTATATTTGTGTTGGAATACTTGGGTAGCTCAGTTGGCTAGAGCACTAAACGTACAGAGCTTAGAGACTCGGGTTTATATATATAATAAGCTTAAGATACTAATAAACCAATATATTTTCACCAAATAAAATAAAATAAATTATTAATTGTTACAAGAATATTGTTAATGAAATATTTTCATTAGTTAATAAAAATTCTTCAGTGTGTTTTTGGAATATTTACAGTTTGGTAGTTCTTGACTTAGTGTGTTCTCGCAAATGCAAGTGTAAAATATTGTTGTAATAGGCATCGTGATTTGAGGAGGGGTATAAAGGATAACATACTAAGGGGATAGGGTACTTAATTTATTTGTATCAAGAGTCTAACGAACCAGTGTGTCAAATACTTAAGTGATATTTGTAGCACTTTACAGAGAAGAGATATGGAATAGACGGCTCTACGTTATGACATTTCTTCCAGGAATGGTGTAATGTGATATAATCTGTGAATATCATAAATAAAACGTGTTCACGAATTCTGAACACTTTATAAAGTCTTTGGGTAAAAGCAGTATTTACATCTGCAAAAAAATAACAGAACCAAAATGGAGCATAGCAATCTAATGGTATCACAAATTCAAATAGAAAAAAAATACTTTATGGTTCTTTCACCGTTACTTATTTACTTACTCACTGGAACTATCGAATCCATAGATTCATGGCCGCGCGGATATAAGCTCTCCATACATCCCTATCCTGAGTTAATGCTTTCCAATCGTTCTCTGTATAATCTACTTCCATCAAATCATAGTTAATGTTATTCTCCCACCTCATTCTTGGTCTACCAACTGGGCGTTTTCCCTCTGGTTTTCCTACAAAAAGCGTCCATACAAGTCTTTCATTCCCCCATACGTGCAACATGTCCTACCCATAGAAGTCTATGAGACTTAACTGTTCTTATATCTGGCTTCCTATAAAGATCATGTAGTTCAATGTTATGTAGTCTTCTCCATTCACCTGTCTGTTAATCTCTCTTTAGTCCAAAAATGTAGCTAAGGACTTTATTCTCAAATACTCGTAATCTCCTTTCCTCCCTTAAAGTAGGGTCGAAGTTTCGCAACCATATAATATAACTGGTACAACAATAGTTTTAGATATTTTCAGTTTAATGTTTTTTTGAGCTGGGACGTTAAGAGTCCCTGTAATGCATTGTATCATGCATTTCAGAATTAAGCCTATGCTTAATTTCTTTGTGCATCTCATTCCTATTTGTGATTATTGTTCCTAGATATTTGAATTCAGCCACTTCCTCAAAATTTCCCTCATTTGTCATTAGCTGCCCATTCCCATTATATAATATATTCCTATGTGTTACTATATGTTGAGTTTTATTGACATTTACTTCCAGTCCCAATTTCTTTGTGTTACTCTTTCACCGTACCTTTCAAAATATGAAATAGTACCTAATACATGGTATGCCATGCTACGCCCAAATGATGAAACGTGTTTAGTAGAATAAGTAAAAAGGAAAATAATAATTATAAATTTATATCGTAATTATTTTTACATATACCGTGCTGATTACCCGTGATGCCCGGGGATTTATTTATTTTTCTTGCCATCAATGACTGAAAGATAAAAATGGTTACTGTAAGTTATCCGCAAAATATAGACGTATTCTCTCGCGGACTTTTTTGACGTATGTTTTGAGATATTCAATTCTGTGTACATTAATTTTAGTGAATTTGTTGCGATTTATGCAGCAACGTTTTTGTACACCGATGCCACGTTTTTAACTCCGGCCCTATAGTATGTCCCGTAATATGGTATATAGACCGTACGTTAATTGTCCCAGGAAAAATCTCTAAAATGATGGTACTATCCCCATTAAAATCGGTCAAATAGTTTTTGAATCCATAAAGAACAAACACACGGACACTCAATTATACATACTGTATATATATATATATATACTAGAAGTCCCGGCCACGCGTTGCTATGGCTAAGGTATACGTTACAAATTTTAATTAAGTTGCTGTCTTTCAGCCAGATTACTTAAAACTAATACTTACACACGAAATTAATAATATTGAAAATAAAATAAACACTGAACACACTTAAATTATGAAATAATCAATATTTGTAATTCAATTGAATTCGCGGATGTAACAAAAAGCACAGCCATCTGGATCTCTCTTTGTTAAATAGTAAACCGATTACTTTACCAAATTACCTTACACTGCCATCTGTTAGAATCGTATGGAACTCAAGATAATTACAACTCTTTGTTAAATAATAAACAAATAATTTGCAATAAAAAATAATGCGACTATAAATTTAGTTACAAACTACCCTAAGTCTCAAGTTGGATCAAACTGCACACAGTGTGCAAAATTTTATTAAAATCGATTCAGTAGTTTAGGATTCCATCGCGGACAAACAACGTGACAACGAATTTTTTATATTAAGATATAAAGATATAAGATAAAGATATAAGATAAAGATATAAAGATAAAGATTTGGTAGTATATGATTCTACACATCAGAAATGTAAAAAGAAATAAGTTTAATTACATAACAGGAAACTAAAAAGAACTTCGAAAAATAAAGTCAGGAAAGACTCTATAATGCAATTATACAAGATAATGACAGTTCCTATTATTACTTGTGGATCCAAAACACTAACAGTGACAACACAACAATCTGCCAGAATACAAGCTGCTGAAATGAAAATTTTCAGATCAATAGCAGGATATCAAAAAACAGACAAAAACGTAACACAGAAATAAGATAAGAACTAAAAGTAGGGGAATTAAACACAACAATAGTGAAATACAGAACAAACTGGAAAGAACACTTAGCACGGATGATTGAGAATAGAATACCAAAAACAGCATATAACTATTTACCACGAGGAAGACGAAGCTTGGGAAGACCAAAGAAAAGATGGAAACAGCAGCAATTTGGATCCTAAACCGTGAGAAGAAAGAAGAAGAAGAAGAGAAGAAGAAGGAGAAGAAGAAGAAGAGGAAGAAGACAACAATATTTGTCTCGGTGTTCTCTGACTAATAGTTAAAAAACAAAACAAAAATCCACATAGCATAATTCCCGGTTCAAGTAATAAATGAATATGCTTTGAAATTTCATTCAAAAAATCAAGTTTCAATACATCGAAGTACCGTCAATTTTCTCTCCTAGAAGCATTAATCCGAATAGATTTTCTCAGTGTCACTGGAGCAAGCTTAATCTCTAGTTGGTTGAACACGATGTAATTCATCTTGTAGCACACAAGAGCTGAGTGTATCTTGACATGTGTAAACGGTCACCAGTGTCCGGAAGACTGATTTCATTCCGAGGTTTCCTGGTCCATTTAATAAAGCAATTAGTTTAATCAGCATGTTACGTAGCTTCAAGATGGCTCGATAATCAAAATGCAAATTCATTGTAATCAAAACGAAATAGCGATTAAAATTTACTGTAAATAACTTGAAACCACATTTAACACGATTGTTTTCTCGTAAATTCCTACAGCTTCATTCCTCTCTAGTATTTTATGTTCGGAATTGTTTCTAAAATAATTACATTATATTTCGTCGTATTTGAAATAATGTTTCACACATTTTCACACTCCTGGATTTATCAATACGTCACTTGCAAATACTCACGTAACAAAATGGAATAAAAACGCATGAATTAAACTTTTTCCAATTAAATTCATTTTTGTTATATCTACTAACACGCCGTAGCTGAATTATTTATGGCGGTTACACTTCAAACCGAAATTTCGCGGGTTCGATTACCGAAGGACATCAGGGAATTTAAACATTTTCACATTGGCTCCGTCTTAGTGACAAACGTAAATTGCACTCTCTTTCACTTCTTTTGAAGCCTCTGGATTCCTACACTCCTAATTAATTGGCGTCCAGATATGAGAAGTTATATTCTTACCACAATATTGAAACTAGGTCACAAGATAACAGATAGCTAACAATCCCTCTCCATAACAATTCCTCTTATTCTAATTCTTTCACAGTAACCTTTGCCCTTTCCTGAATTCCATTCCTCACGATACGACGCGTTTCCGCACACTCGACACTTTTAAATCACGCTTATACAATTAGTTATTGTTAATTAATTTATTTTTATCGAAAACTAAATTTATTCTGTGTCAATAATAATTTTTCTAATTTTTTCTATCTTGTACATTTTGTATTTAGTTGTAAGAATATTTTTTTGTATATATTTTAACCTGATTGAGTGGTAGACGAGGCCTTGAAGTATTAACTCTACCAGGTAAAATAAAGCTATTATTGTTATTATTATTATTATTATTATTATTATTATTATTATCATTATTTAACTGTAGGCAATTCATAATTCTTAATATTACATTTGGTATAATTTAACCTGGTGAAGTGGAAGAGTAGGCATTATGCTCTTAACTCCATAAGGTAAAAATAAACTATTATTTTTTTATTAAATACGACCGGAATTTTATTCATTGTACATTTTTTTTGAAACGAACAGGGAACAAGCCTAATACTTCAATCCTCAGCCTGGAGAGACATCAGACTTAATCAACTTTCTCTTCCATTAGCCCTTGAGGAACTACCGCCTAAATGCAATGTAGCAGAAGAACCACGGTCCAAAAATAACATGGATTGATAGTGTTCTGAACAGCACGAGTGAAAAAAGAATGGATGCTGGAGTTGGAATGACGGAGAGATGTGGAGGAGAAAGACAGACAGATTGGGTTGGGCGCGGGAAGATATGAAACATCGTGAAACCTGTTTAAATTAAATATTATTATTATTATTTATTTATTAATTATTATTTATTATTATTTAATCTAATGACGGCATTATGATCGTGAGATCGACTCAGATGATAACGTAAATGAGTGTCGAACTATAATATGGGGGTAAAGACGATATTCACGGGAGGGCTGACAATACGGCTGTTATCTCCTGCCGATTGTCTAGAAATATTTGAAACTGCATCTGTCTCACTACCCCAAATATCTCCTAAGGTCTATATTTTGATTGTACTTTTCGTAATGAATTTCCGAGTTGAATATTGCCAGAGAGTTAGTTCACTATAAAAACCAGCACACACACACACACACACACACACACACACACACACACACAAACATTCTACTAAGTATAACTAAGAACATAATAAATCTAACTAAATCCTTTATAATCCAATTTAATCTTCTATCATTTATCCAAAGGTTCAATTTAACATTCTTCTCTAATAACAGAGCTGCGAATTTTCTCTCTCAGCGATTTTCCTACGATTTTCCTTAAAACTTTCATTTCGGTTGTTTCATTGATTTGTTTTGTTTTTTGAGTTTCTGTTCGGCATTCAGGACTATATGTTAGGACTGGTCTTAAGACAGATTTGTAAATTCTTACTTTTGTATCTATTCTTAAATTATTATTTTTTCAAATAGTATTGTTTAAAATCCGGATATTTTGTTTGCATTATTTGCTTGATGGAGGATTTCATTTGTTATTCTGTTGCTGCGCTATTAATTTCTACCTCCTAAATATTTGAATTTCATGACTTGTTCTATACTTTTCCCTTCTATTTCTAATTCAACACGTCGTGGGTCCTTGGATATTGCCATTGATTTGGTTTTATTTGTTGAGATTTTCATGTTATATTTTGCTGCAATTATTCTAAATTTGTGCAATAGCATTTGTAAATCATCTTCACTTTGTGTAATTAGAACTGTGTCATCAGCATAGTTTATTATCTTCAGCTCTTTGTTACCTATTTTAATTCCTTTTCTGACTTCAACTTTTAGTTCTTTGATGATTTCATCCATTATTAGTGTGAACAGTATGGGACTTAATGAGTCTCCTTGTATTCCTTGCTGGACTAACATTTCGTTAGATTTACTATTTCCATATTTGATAGTTGTACTGTTTCCTGAATAAATTTCTTTGATGATTGCTATGAGGTTTTTAGATACATTCTTGTTTTCTAATATGTTGAGTATGTCATTTAATCTTACCCGATCAAATGCTTTTTCCAGATCCACAAAACATAGGAAGACTGGGATGTTAAATTCGATAGCTTTTTCTGTAGTCTGTTTTAATATAAAAATGGCATCTGTGCATGATCTTCCTTTTCTAAATCCTTGTTGTTCATCTAGTAGAGGTAATGTATTCGATAAATGATCTGCTACAATTTTAGTGAAGAGTTTCAGTGTTGTGCATAATAGATTGATGCCTCTGTAGTTTTCTGGTCTGTTTTTATCTCCCTTTTTCAAAATTGGGATTGTAATACTTTTTTTCCAATCATTAGGTATTATCCAACTATTGCATATGGTGTTGAATAAATTGTAAATTTCTTCATGTAATTGCATTAATAACAACAATAATAATAATAATGATGATAATAATAATAATAATAAAATAATAATAGTTTTATTTTGCCTGGCAGAGTTAAGGCCTTGTCTACCACTCAACCAGGTTAAAAAATACAAAAATTATTCTTACATCTATATAACAATAAATATACATATGCATGGTGCGTCTGCAATATAATTATTATTTACAAAATATTTTTATTTAATCTAGATGTAACGAATGAAATATAAAATATACAAGATAGAAAATTCAGATAAAAATCTATTAATTATATAGGATAAATTTAGTTGTCGAGAAAAGTTAATTATTTAACAATTGTAGTCAGACATTCACTCAGCCTCCTTGCCAAAAGAGTAATTGAGTAAATTAATAAATCCCAATGCCAGACAAAATCATAAACAATCAGGGAGGCTATTGAGGGAAACAGTTGTTAGACTTAGGTCATATGTATATTTGATTTAATCAGGAAAGCGAGTAGAATATGATTATGAAATGATAAATGACAAATGAAATAATCCAACGAGTTAGCATTAATAGGAACTAATGACTAGTTTTTAATAAGCTAGAGGAACCCAGGTAGCTGCAGTCCTTTCCATTGTGAAGAGACAGGAGGGATGGACCTGCACAATAAGTTAAAATCTTGGCAGAATCCTTTAATCAAAGGGTTTAACTAGCATTTCTTTATGAGGCAAAAGCCCAACGTTACTATGCACCTCCGGGAGATGTCACTACAGTCAGCATTGAAACTCTTTCAGCTGAAAATAGTCCCGGTAGCAACTTATGGACTAGAAAATATATGAACGCACCTAAGTTACCAGAATCTAGCAGACCTAGAAAAAAATTAAGAGCACGTACCTGAAACGAGCTCTGGGCCTATCGAAGTTCACAACCCTCACGCCTAGCGTATGTAGTGACAGGAGAGTTACCATTGGTGGAGGACTTGAGACAACAGCTTCTACTGCAATCCACCCCCAAACTATGAGAAACTACTGAAAGACATGCAAAGGAAGCGCAGGAGAGATATGGGAGGACTTTTGGGAAAGGGGAAGCCGATGGTACACAAAGATTTCTGGATGGAAACCCTGTATGACCTTCGACACGCAGTGACAAGCCTAGCGACGCACGGTTTTTCCACTTCAAATGTGTTGTAGACCAAGACATATATACCAACCAGACGAACGAGTGTAAGTGCGAGTGGTGCGGGAAAAAGTGTGACAGATACCACGCCATATGGTGCAAGAACAGACAATCATCCCTGACCCAACTGAGTGAGAAATGAGCAAGATAAACTATATAGATTACTATATATATTACTAATAACGCATTTTTTGTGCTTTATACTTATTAAAATTAACTATGTACATGTAGACAGCTTAAACACAATAAAAAAATTATTGCAGTAACGTCACAAACTCAGCAACAGGTGTTTTTACAAAGTTGAAAAACAAATTCGAGGTGAAAGAAGCCATTTAACCTAATCAGAATTAGAACCAACGCAGGTGCGGTTACCGACCCTAAGCAAAATTAGAAGCTAAGCCTAATGCCGAATTAGACGGGATTCCCTGATTAGTTGCATAAACGTATGTTCCAACTGTATCTAATCTCGTATGAAGGGAGAGTCCTAAGAAATCGTTGACGCCACGACGAATAACATGTCTTCAAAGACCCTTCCATCCCAAAATTATGGACAAATGTACCAATGATTTGCAATGTTACATTATAAGATAGACCTATCAGGTAGTAGCAAAATTGTTATGAGTGGTAGTTGGCGTTTACTTTATAGCTTCAAACTCTAACTTAAATCACTTGTCTCGCCAGCTTGTCATCTTCATCTTGAGGTGATTGTCATCCTATTGTGGTGTCAATATGGACACACGCACTTGTTCACTTGTCGGCTAATAGGCCTACAACATCAATTAAAATACTTAGTGAAAGAAGGCACAGTGGAAATTAAAAATAGAATCGCACAAACAAGCAATAAATGCTTTAAACTCTGTTTGGTGAAGCAAAAATATTAGAAAAATAGAAAATGACATATACCAAAGCATAATTCAGAGCATTTTAACATATGGTGTTGAAGTCTGGCAAATTCCTACCAGGGAAATGAAAAGAATTTTAACTACAGAAATGGATGTTTTAAGAAGATCAGCTGGAAAATCTAGAATGGATAGAATACGAAATAAAGAAATAAGGGAAATTATGGGTGTACAAGAGGAGCCGGACATATAGACATAATAAAAAAGAAAAGATTACAGTGGTATGGCCATGTCAAAAGAATGCCAGAGCAAATATTGCCTAAAATTGTTATGGAATGGATCCCAATGGAAAGGAGGAAGAGAGGAAGACGAAGAAAATTTGGATTAGAAGGGGTACAAGCAGCTATGATATCAGAGGAATGTAGGAAGATCAATGGATGGACAGAGGGGAATGGCGTTTTGGTTTCCGGAAGACGGCGGCAGCTGCTGCTATGATACAGGATGATGATGATTGAATAAAAGAAGACATCACGAAAACCTAATAGTGAATACGTCGTAAAGTCGAATCGTTTTAAGTATCTTGATTAATATAAGAGAGTCATAATATATACCGTTATTCGGCGCGGTGTTTTTGTTAATTAATCCGTCGTAACTTAAACTGAGTTCAACACTAATAGTTGTGACCACATGATAACAACTTCCCTAAGGAGATGCACTATCTCCTCTACGATGTAATTTTGTACTAGGCGCATGCCATTTTAAATTTCTTAGAGAATAGGAAGGCGTACATTTTTTTTAAGGTTACAACTGAATGGTATTAATAAGCTGTTAGTTTATGCTGATGATGTGGTACTACTGGCCGATAGCGAGGAGATACTAAAGGCCAACACGCACACACTATTGAGTAACACTATGAAATTAGGACGGGAAGTAAATATCAGTAAAACTAAATATATGGTCACACGTAGAAATACATTATATAATGGAAATGGACAGCTAATGACAAATGAGGGAAATTTTGAGGAATTGGCTGAATTCAAATACCTAGGAACAATAATCACAAATAGGAATGAGATGCACAAAGAAATTAAACATAGGCTCAATTCTGGAAATGCATGCTATTATGCATTGCAGAGACTTTTGATGTCCCAACTCCTTTCAAAAAACGTTAAGCTGAAAATATATAAAACTATTATTCTACCAGTTATATTATATGGTGCGAAACATGGACTCTTACTTTACAGGGAGGAAAGGAGATTACGAGTATTTGAGAACAAAGTTCTTAGGAAAATTTTTGGATCAAAGAGAGATGAACAGACAGGTGAATGGAGAAGACTACATAACAATGAACTACATGGTCTTTATAGGAAGCCAGATATAATAGAACAGTTAAGTCCCGTAGACTGCGATGGGCAGGACATGTTGCGCGTATGGGGAATGAAAGACGTGCATGGAACTTCTTGTAGGAAAGCCAGAAGGAAAACGCCCAGTTGGTAGACCAAGAATGGAGGTGGGAGAACAACATTAACTATGATTTGAGGGAAGTAGATTATACAGGAAAATGATTGGAAAGCATTAGCTCAGGATAGGGATGTATGGAGAGCTTATGTCCGCGCGGCCATGAACCTACGGGTTCGATAGTGCCAGTGAGTAAGTAAGTAAGTAAGTACATGATAAACTCCGACCATTGCGTTTTGATTAGTATTGTGTGTTCAATTGTTCAACGCGAAGAAATTATTATTAATGTGGAAGCAAACCTACATCTCTGTCATCTTTTCTCCAACAACGAAACACAATCGTGTCCGCACAATCCTTGCGTATTCCGGGACCAAGGGCATCTCAATCCTACCACAACCCACTGAGCTACCTAAATTTCTCAGGCACTGAGAAATCCTTTCATTATCCTGGCGCCCAACGAATCCCGTCTTCACCTTTGACCAAATACGGAGACCACTAATAATCCTGCTCCACAACATATATTTGTATATGCGTGACTTAAAAGTGTCAAATGTGCGGACGAAGTGTGATATCTTGATGAAGGAAATTCAAGGAGCGGGCAGGAGACTACTGTGAAAGAAGAAGAATAAGAGGAAGTGCTATGAAGAGGGATTGTTAGCAGACTGTTATCTCGTGACCTAGTGTCAATATTGTGGTAAGGAGATAACTTCTCAAATCTGGACGCCAGGTAACTAGGAGTGTAGGAATTCAGAAGCTTGAAACAGAGAGGTGCAATTTACGTCTGTTACATTCGATTTTCCACAAGAAATGATATATAAAATTATTATCCAATTTTCTCACATTCACCTGTCTCTTCTCCCTTTGGCCTTGAAATTTTCCTAAGTAGTTTATTTCGAATGCTCGGAATATTTCCTCCTCTCTTAAATTAAAGGTCCTAGTACCGCATAACTGGAAGAATCACTGTTTTGTATATATTTGTTTAGTTTAACATTTTTGAGAGATGTTGAGATGACAAGAGTTCATGTGATGCATAATACCATGCGTTTCCATAACAACATAACTTGATTTAGCCCATCATAATTACTATTAAATATGTATTTTTGTAACGTGAAAAAGTTAATTTTAGTTAACTTTATAATTAAATAATTCCTTATGACAAATTATTATCTTATTATTTATTTTCATGTAATTTTACAATTAACTTTTGCATTGGTAACAGTATTTCATGTTTTATTCAGATATTGGTGAAAATTGCTTCCATTTGTGTAAATATTACATATTTTGTGGTTCTTTGTAAGTAATAGCGAGACACCCTTTAGTTCGAGTACCCATAGAGAAATAATCTCTCTTTTGGAAGATTTGAAGTAAACATCAACAAAACTAAATATATGGTCACACATAGAAATGCATGAAGAAATGACTGAATTCAAATAACTAGGAACAATAATTATAAACAGGAAAGGGGTACTCAAAAGATTAAACATGGGCTCAATTCTGATAATGCTTGCTATTATGCATTGCAGGGACTTTTGTCGTCCCAAGTTCTCTCAAAATGACAAACTGGATATACATAAAACTGTTATCCTCCCAGTAAATGGAAACATGGACTCTTACTTTAAGGAGGAGAAAAGATTACGGCTATTTGAGAATAAAGTACTTATGAACATTTTTGGACCAAAGAGAGATGAACGGACAGGTCAATGCAAAAGACCACATGACATTGATCTACGTGAACTTTATGGAAAACCAGAAATAATACGATGAGTTAAGTCTCGTAACTGCGATGGACAAAATATGTAGCACGAATGGGGAATCAAAGAGGAGCATGGAAGATCCTTGTAGGTAAACCAGGCGAAATATGCCCAGTAGGCAGACCGATAATGAGGTGGGAGAATAACATTAACTATGATTTGAGAAAAGTAGATTATATAGTAGATGGTTTGAAAGCATTAGTTTCAGGATTGGGATGTATGGAGAGGTTATGTCCGCGTGGCCTTCAACCTATGAGTTCAATAGTGCTGATGAGTTAGTTGGAATTTCGGCAAGCTAATTGAAGCATTATGAAGAATATGGGTTCAAAAAGTAACGTCTACTGGTTGAGAAAACCAGCTGAAGTGATTGGGAATACAAGATATTAGATTTTACCCTCCCTTATTCCTGCAAGTGTTGATCCATTGACTATTTAACTCATGCCCCAAATGGGAGATAATAACCAATCACGTTTCAAAGAATTTTGTTTTAGGATCACTGATATTCGTGTTTCACCTCGCTATTTATCGAATTCTGTTTACCAAAATAAAATAAAGCTCCAGCTTTTTAATATTCTGAACAGGTCAGAGCATTATTTTGCAGTGACTGACTCTCCAACAAATACATTGAATATAGGAAATAATGAAAAAATAATTAACCTATAATGTAGGTTATAATATACAGTTTGATGTGCTTCAATTTTGTTCCACTGGGGTACATTCTTACAATATTACGATAATTTTTGGCAATAAAAAATATAATCATGTTGCTGTACCGAAAGTACTATTTCGGTACGTAACATCTATGCACTGTTATCTTCCCTCTTCAGTGAGATTTATGAACTGTGCCATTTCCTTTCTCTTTGTGTTTACTCCCACTCACCTTCCTATCCCTTCCCCTCTTCCTCGGAACGCTCAAATATGTGAAGCAAGTTGTAAACAAGGTCATTCATTCATTAGTTTATTCTCTTATCGTCTGGTGGACGTCAGCTCGAGGAGAGCTGTGTTGTTTTGTGTTTGGTCCGGTAAGCCAGGGTAGGGTACCGGACGTATGGACCCTAACCCTCGGCTGGACTAAATGGTATGCATGAGTGTTTGTGTGAGTTATATTATAATTTTTCTTATTATTTCTGAATTCATATTTTCTTATGGTCAAGAGTAATTTCTGTTCAAACATCTTTTCATATTTCAACTTCCGACATATAGTTGGAATATTAAATTATATTTTAAGTACACAAGAATGTTTAATTACTGTGCTTGTTAGCTATGCTACTGATGCCTTATATTTTTTCCTATCTACAAGCTTTCTCGAGGTTATATTAGCTCCCCTCTCCCTTCTAGCTTTCGTGGCAGTAAATATTATACTGAGTTAAATATGAGTCATAAAAATTACTACAGAGTGTTTAAGAATTCTTGTTAATAATTAATATATGTTAATAATTAATATATGTTATTAAATATATATATATATATATATATTATATATATATATATAGGAAAGATGAATCAATCTTAGTCTCTGATGGGCCCGGGCAAATAAATATAGATAACACTTACAGTTATGAACTGGACGCTGTAATTAGGATAGCTAAATATATTAGTAGATTCTCTAGGCCAGTAAAGATCCAAATACGGTAACGGACTCTTCTGGATGCAGGGACCAGAAAGGTCGCAGACCGTGCATATTTAGCAATAAATAATATAATCATGTTGCAGTGGATAACCAAACGAAACATAACCAAAGATTTCTCATTCGTTTTGAAACTTCGCCGTTTACATTAAATATATAAATATTTTAAAATAACTATATTTAAATAATGATTTGTGGGTAAACAGCTTAATTTTATTCATTAAATAGTAACAAATGCCACTCTTGGTTTCCAAAACCTCTAGATAAATTAGAAATCACTCGTGGCATTACTTATGATAAACACATGTTGATGTGAGATTAACAACCAGATGGTAGGTCAGGACCTCTAAAACCTATCGCGCCATTAAAAAAAGAAAAACAGTATAATATGCTAGGGCCTGTGTACTCTTCCATTTCCGTCCGCTTTATAAGATCGTGAAGAAACTAACTTTTTTTTTTACATCCAAGTAAATACTCAGCTTTGAGGGCAGTTTATTTTCAATAAAGTATACCAGATCAAAATAACAGAAATTAACAATACTAATGGTAAATGAAAAATACTGTAATTTGTAAAAAACGGATGGAGAAATCAAACTAATTGCATCGCAAGGGAAAATCGAGGTCGAACGCAATTTGTTTGCGAGTGAACTTGTCATGGTGATACTATATTAACAATTCAGAGCCATTAATTATGAAGACAAATGATTCTCAGTGGGAAATTGACAAGGGTTCATTCACATGTGTACACACTATACAATCAGGTAATTAAATCTGTTCCTATTCACCTTCCATTTATAAATACATCATGTTCCACTTTGTCTACACCAAAACTTCTTTCTTTACAATTAAAATTATTATACAGAGTGTTACGGAATAAGTAATACAGACATTTAGGGGTTATAGAGGGGAGTTAGTAGATAAAGTTTTGATAAGGAACCCATACCCGGAAACGTACCATTTGGATGTAAAATAAGTTTGAAGATCGAAACACAATGGGCTCATATCGTGTGTCTTGTGTTACAGACTTTCTTATACTACTCGTAACTTATTTAAACGTATCGGACTACAGAGAAAACAAACCTATCATAACTTAAGTTTTTACTATTTATTTCAATACAATTGTATAATTTGACCCAAATTTAAATATTTATGCTGATTAATTTTTATTACTTTTAAAAATATTAAATATATTAAAATAACGTATCTTATAGGATTCACTGATGATCAGGGCACAATACATTTCTGGGGATTCTGTCATATTACTTTTCAAGGTCAATGAAAACTAGTTTAATTTCTTAAAAGGGTGATGATTATTCAATTTAATTCCATTAACTAAGTTTAACCTCTAACCTTATATCTTCTTCTTCTTCTTCCTTTCCAGGATTAGGTCAATGCGACCTGTTCCGGTCTCAAGTCCATCGTTTCCTTGGCCGTCCTAAAGATCTTTTCCCATGTAGTTTTGTAGATGTTGATCTTTTTGGGTAATCTTGTATTGACCATTCTGTCTAAATGTTCTTTCCATCGGTATCTGTGCTCTTCTAGTTTATCGACTATTGAAAATATCTCCAGTTCATTCCTTATTGATTCATTGTGTAATCTATCCATTGCGTGTACATTCTTTTACGGATCTTAAAAATTTCATTTCAGTGGCTTGAATGTGTGAGATATATTATTTTTTGTAAGTACCCAAGATTCAGATCCATATAAAAGAACAGGAAGAGCCATAATTTTATAAAATCTGAGCTGAGTTCTCTTCGAGTCTTTCGGCGGGTTCTTCTTATGGTGCCACACATCATTAAGATATCGGTTTAATTTATTGTGTATATCCCATTCGTAGCTATATGTTATATCTGAATCAAGATAGTTAAAGTGTGCTATCTGTTCGATTAGTTCACCATTGATTACTATTTTTGCTCTGACTGGCACTTTGCCCTGAAATGCCATAATTTTAGTTTTTGAAGTTGAGACTTTGAGATTATAATAGAGTCCTAATTGATTCAACATGTAAATGGCTCTTTTTAAATCATCCTCTGATTTCTGTATAATTACCAGATCGTCTCTAACCTTATATGTACTCCTTATATGTTACACACCACTTGGGCCTTACAGTGGTACGACCTGTCCAAAAAGGGATTTTATACTATGCATCATAATATACATTTTGACCACACAAGGACATGGAATACCTCTCCGAAAAAGTACTCAGCTCAATGTGAGGGTCTACTCAGAGACAACACAATGTGCAGACAAAGAACATCACTCACACACCCATTCGTATCAAACATGGCGAATATTACAATGATTATGAAGGGCAGTTGATGTTTGGAGAGCGGTTGGGCATTAATGTTTCTTTGACATTTGTCTTACAGGTTAGAAAACTCCGAAAAAAAAAACTAAACAAAAAACTAATCATGTCCCGACCGGGGATTGAATCCGGGCCCGGTGCATACGAGGCAGCGAAGCTATCCCAATACCATAGCGATGGGCATGATGACAATAATATTAAAACAAATAATAATTTATTTATATACAGATTTTCAATGTTTACACTTCTTTCTGTATATGAAGTATTATTATCTTTCTCCACACGAACCTATTCATCCTCCAAACCTCTTGTTCTCATTCCAGTTTGTATTTCTTTCATCCACGAGTTTCGAAGTTTTCCCTTCTTTCTTCTTCCATGTGGACACCATTCTAATGTTTTACTGGCTTTTTCTTATTGCATTCGTCATACATGCCCATTCCAATTTAACTGCTTATATCTTATATAATCTACTGTTGATTATTCAATATTGATTGCTTTTCGTATGACATCTTGCTGCTTTCCTCAGAAATCCATTTCCATCTTCGTAAGTTTTGTTGAAATTCTTCAGCTCTGTATGTGACAGTACTTCTCATTATTGAATTATATTTTTGTAATTTATTTTTCCTGGTTATTTATCTGTTCCATAGGACATCATTTAACATTGCTCTACTGCTCTACCTTCATTTATTCTATTCTTAATGCCAGCTTCTTCTCTAAATAATCAACGTCGTCGTCGTCGCCGTCATCGTCATCGTCATCGTCGTCGTCATCGTCATCGTCGTCGTCGTCGTCATCATCATCGTCATTATTATCATTATCATTATCATTATTATCATTATCATTATCATTATTATCATTATCATTATCATCATTATCATATCATTAATCATTAATCATCATTATCATTATCATCATTATCATTATCATTATTATTATTATTATTATTATTATTATTATTATTATTATTATTATTATTATTATTATTATGAAGCTGCACAAAGTCAGAAAGAAAAGTACTATTCAATGATAGTGGAACCAAATAGAGAAAATACGAAGTAATGAAGAATTAATACTAATGGAGACTTAAATGGGAAAGTGGGTAGAAGAAACAGTGATGGAGTAGTTGGAAAATATGGGGAACAAGAAGTCAACGATAATGGAAATAGAATCATAGAGATGTGCAAGCAAACATAGATTAAAGGTAGTGAATACATTTTTCGATCATAAGAATATTACATAAATTTACTGTGGGAACGAATCTGGTCTCAATTAGAAATTCAATAATGGACTAATTAATTGTAAAGCAAAATACTTCCTTATTTATTAAGGACTCAAAGGGTTAAAATAGGAGCAAATTGTGGTTCCGACCACTATCTACTCACAGCAAAGAGAATATAAAACATAGAATTGAATCCAGTAGCAAATAATATTATCGTTAAATTCCAAATGGTGGGATAACATATTTGGAAAGACACAACAAATATATTGGTTAAACATTGGTGGAATCTGTTGCATGCATGGAAGTGAGGTATGGATAATCAATAAGTCTGCAAGAATAGACTAATAGCTTTAGAATGGTATATTTACGCAGAAGTGCCAGAAAGTCAAAATTAGAACATGTCAGAAATACGGAAATAGAAACATAATGGAAGCGTGAGAAGGCATAATTGAAAGAATTGAGGAAGAAGGAGTTAAGTTGTTAGGACATGTTTCAAGAATGGAAGATGAGCGATGACCGAAGAAATAAATGCATCGACCAGAAAGAAGAAAAGAGGGAGACCAAAGTTAACATGGAGGAAAACAGAAGACATTAATGCAAGCAAGAGGGCTAAGCATTGAAGATGCCCAAGATCGTAGGCTTTGGAGGTTTGGCACGGGAAGACAGCAGCAGCTGTATAACCCAAGATAGATTCTTATTATTATTATTATTATTATTATTAATATTATTATTATTAATATTATTATTAATATTATTATTAATATTATTATTATTATTATTATTATTATTATTAATATTATTATTAATATTATTATTATTATTATTAATATTATATTATTATTATTATTACTTACTTACTTACTCACTGGCACTATCGAACCCGTAGGTTCATGGCAGCGCAGACATAAGCTCTCCATACATCCCTATCCTGAACCAATATTTTCCAATCATTCCCTGTATAATCTACTTCGCTCAAATCATAGTTAATGTTATTCTCCCACCTCATTCTTGGTGTACCAACTGGGCGTTTTCCCTCTGGCTTTCCTACAAGAAGCTTCCATGCAAGTCTTTCGTTCCCAATACGGGCAACATGTCCTGCCCATCGCAGTCTACGAGACTTAACTGTTCTTATTATATCTGGCTTCCTATAAAGACCATGTAGTTCATTGTTATGTAGTCTTCTCCATTCACCTGTCTGTTCATCTCTTGTTGGTCCAAAAATTTTCCTAAGTACTTTATTCTCAAATACTCGTAATCTCCTTTCCTCTCTTAAAGTAAGAGTCCATGTTTCACACCCATATAATATAACTGGTAGAATAATAGTTTTATATATTTTCAGCTTAACTTTTTTGAAAGGAGTTGGGACATCAAAAGTCTCTGCAATGCATAATAGCATGCATTTCCAGAATTGAGCCTATGTTTAATGTCTTTGTGGCATCTTCATTCCTATTTGTGATTATTGTTCCTAGGTATTTGAATTCATCCACTTCCTCAAAATTTCCCTCATTTGTCATTAGCTGTCCATTTACATTATTTGATGAATTTCTACGTGTGACCATATATTTAGTTTTTATTGATATTTACTTCCAGTCCTAATTTCTTAGTGTTACTCAATAGTGTGCGCCGTGTTGGCCTTTAGTATCTCCTCGCTATCGGCCAACAATACTACATCATCAGCATAAACTAACAGCTTATTAATACCATTGAGTTGCAAGCCTTCCTCATTCTCCAAAGATTTAATGGCATGCTCTAGTACAAAATTAAATAGTAGAGGAGATAGTGCATCTCCTTGCTTCAACCCATTCTGGATTTCAAAAGTATCCGAAAACTGTTTGCCTACACGCACCCTACTCTTTGTGCCATTTAGACACATTCGTATAAATCTAACTAACTTTTTAGGAATTCCGACCTCCAGCAGGATACTATATAACTTCTCCCTCTTAATTGAATCATATGCTTTTTTGAAGTCTACATATAGTTGATGTACAGTACCATTATATTCCCATTTCTTTTCTAAAATCTGTCTTATACTAAAAATCTGATCTGTTGTAGACCTGTTTCTTCTAAATGCACATTGATGATCTCCTAGAATGTCATCAATATAGGGAGTAAGTCTGCTTACTAAAATATTTGTTAGAATTTTGTACGAAGTTTGAAAGTAATGAGATGCCCCGTAGTTGTTGCAGTCCAGTTTTTATCTCCTTTCTTATAATTGGGACGTAATTGATTCCTTCCATTCGTCTGGAAGAGTTTCTTTTTCCCAAATCATACTAAGCAACCAGCGTGTCTTGTCCATCAATTTTTCTCCCCCTGATTTTATCAGTTCTGCTGGGATCTCGTCTGAACCTGATGCTTTATACATCTTCAATTTTTCAATCGCCATTTCAACCTCTAATGCACTTGGCTCTGCGACTAGCATTTCTGCTGTCTGTAAATTATCCTCCTCAATGTCCTGTTCTGTATGTACATTTAATTAATATTAATATTATTATTATTATTATTATTATTATTATTATTATTAATATTACCATTATTGAAAAATTATTAATAGATATGGGTTTTGGCGAAGAGCAGCAAGAAAATAAAGAAAGGAGAAAATTCGGAACCGAAAATTCGAGAAATAATGAATGTTAAATATAATATTATAAAAGTAATAGAGGAACGAAGATTCAAATTTAAGGGCATCTGAAGAGGATGGAGAGTATAGAATCTCAAGAGTGATGCTGGATTGGAATACTGAAGGCAGGAGGAGGAGGGGGAGACCCAGAGAACATGGATGGATGAAGTAAAGAAGAAACATGATCAGCAGAAACCTCAAAGAAGAAGATACTGAGGATTGAAATCTGTAACGGAGCAAAATACATTTGGGTTGAAGGATAACTACTGCAATGTAGAGAAAAAAATCCTTAATAAAAATAATATATTATTATTATTATTATTATTATTATTATTATTATTATTATTATTATTATATATTCATGTTTGTTCTAAGTCACGAAGGAGAACATCTTAAACGACTTAAAATGAAGAGGTGATGATGAGAGACCTGGACTGACGCACGAGTTATTCCAGGTAAGCTTTCTCCTGTTTTGAGGCTTAAATGGCCAACTATACCTAAAGTCAATAATAACTACCTGACCTCTGAGGTCAGTTGATTTAAAGCAGTTTCTCCGTTCAGAGGGTAAAGCTGGTATTATAACCGAAGCTTAAAATAGAGCAGGTCATTTCTATTCCAAAGAAATTATTATTATTTAAAACATATAATGAAGAGCCCATAGAAAGCCATATTGCCATTTAAAATTCCTCTTCATTATATTTATGCGTATATTATTTATAGGCCTAATATTAATTCAATAAATTGTATTAAAGTCGTCAGATTTAAAGCAGAATATTTAGGTCCATAATAAGGAAACGAAATTATAATTAATTAAATATTTTTATATCGAATATAAATTATTTATTGAAAAAATAAAACATTTAATTATTCGATTATGTGCGTTCTAATCATCCGCCCACCATCACTATCATCATCATCATCATCCTTCACCGGTGTGGAAAGCAACGGGAAGCTACCACACCAATAATTCCCTAGTAAAGCTGCAAAGCATAGCATGAAAATGCTATGATTGCAGTGAAATATTTGCAGTGAAATACCTGCCCTTGAGCAGAATTACTATGAATGGATGTATGTTCTAATGCCACCCACTGAATATTTCGTGCTTCGGATTCCATACTGGGAGGATAGATGACATTAATATAGTATATTTTCAATTTACGCAGGATTTCGACAGATCACTTTACGTAGAGCATATATCCTTGCTTTGTGTACAGAAAAAGGTGAATATCACCTTCTCCATATTCGTCTCATAGCCTGAATGCACAGTACACTCAATAGATCAGTTTTTATTAATTTACTGAATGTACGCTGGACAGGAGTTTTTATTCAACCATGGAAAGATAGGCTAAATATTATTTATGTTTGTTTCAGTGTAGGGGAATTGATTTAATTCAAATGAGAAGTGTGTTTTTATTTTCCATGTTGTTACTATCGTATACAAACAATAAAATTTAATTCTGTTATACAAAAATTGTGCTGCAGCGAGCCCGGGTTCGATTCCCAGTCGGGACAGGCTCCTGGGTGAGGTTTTTTTCGGGGTTTTTTGCTCACCTGTAAGACAAATGTCAGGAACCTTAGGGCCGAACGGTCCCCGAAAATCATCCGGCCATCACCATCATCCTGATCTATATCATCATCATCCTTCACCAGTATGCAAAGCAACGGGAAGCTACCACACCTATAATTCCCTAGTAAAGCTGCAGAATAGCATGAAAATACTATGATTATAGTGAAAGACCTGTCCTCGGGTAGAATTACTACGGATGGATACAAAAATTGTATAGGTCTAAATATTGTCTATGTTTAGCTTGAAATATCATATTAACCAATTTAATGTGAGTGAATGAGAATGCGTATTTTATACGTTTAAATCGGGTTTCTTCCATCACTTTGTAAGTGATACTACAAACCCAGATTTTACATATTTACACATTATCATTTATATTTATTTATTGATTTATTTAGTTCATGTTAATTACTAAGATTGGTTGGAGAAAACCCTCAATGATAAGGAAAATTCTCAAATGAATGAATGAATGAACACATTATCTGTTAATATATGTGTTAATAGAATGATTGATCCCCGTTCGTCCCGTTGCGGAACATGGGTGTTACTCCAGTAACAAGTTTCGTAAAACTAAAAATAAAATAAAAATAAAAATAATAAACTACATGGCATGACAAGCCTAGAAGGCACTTGGCCTACCATCCGGCTGCTGACCTCACATCTACGTGTGTTAATCACATCTTGCAATGTAGGGCTGACATGTGGTCGGTATATTGGGTCCCGAAGCCATTGTAGCTGGTTGTCTTAACCTGAAGCCGCTACTTCATGTCGGTGGGCACCGGTCCCATCCTGGCCGAAATTCCATGAGAAAATTTCTTCGCCATGGTGACTCGAACTAGTCCAGATTCCATAGCTCTGCGCCAAGGAATCTTGCCTTAACCTCTCGGCTGCGGCATAGGACAGGAAGTTTCTTAACCAGACTAAATGATTTAAGTTTATTTCCCTAAAGAGTGGGGAAGGACATGCAGTTAGTACATCGCCTCGATCAAACATCTAGAAGGAAACTAAATGGATGAAGGTCGGTTAAATTTTTCTCAGAGGCCTTTTTATCCAGACTTGATGTTTTTAACGAGTCCTAAAACCTTCATTCTCGGAATCCACGGCATGAAGTTTCTTCCGTATGACTTGTCCCTCGAGTTTTTCCATCCCAAAAAATCATCGACCACGGTCAGGGTTGAACCCGCGATCTTTAGGACTAGAGACAAAGAACATAAACAATAATTTATATATGTCTAGCTAATACCCGGTGTGCTCTGCTACACCTAAATAAATGATAATGTGTGTTTTGCATTTAGTTGAATAAGTATAAGGAAAAATAAATATAAATTTATATCGTTATTCTTTTAGATATCCCGTGCTGATTACCCGGCGTTGCCCTAGAATCTACACATCCCGATGTACTTGGCATAAATGAGCTGAAAGACAAAACTCATTATTTTGAGTTATCCATAAAAGAATACCCGCCCTGCGCTGCTATGCTTGCCCGGGAATCTACTTATCCCGATCATCTCAGCATCAATGAAAGACAAAAATGGTTATTGTGAGTTATCCTGTGCGTCGCCTTGGGGTAGTCGGTAGTGTCCGTATCTTTCACTCCGGCGACCCGGGTTCGATTCCCGGCGGGGTAGGGGATTTTTAATCTCCACCTTGGGTCTGGGTGTGTGTCTTGTCCATGTGTCTATATGTGAGAATAACAGAAAGTTAAGAAAAGGTAAAACAATAAGGAAAACAGTGTTTAAGAAAAAGGTAAAACAATAAGGAAAACAGTGTTTAACAAAAAGGTAAAACAATAAGGAAAACAGTGTTTAACAAAAAGGTAAAACAATAAGGTAAAAAAATCCTTAAAAGATAAACATATGCTGTCACGGACTATATCAGATTTGTATAAATTACTACGTTATACTCGTAATTACCGAATTTACCTGACATTATAAAATTCCTAAATATGAATCAATCCATTGACTGTGGAATGCAGACTTTCACGGTTGGTAACAATAATATTATAAGATCCCGGGCTATGTGGCCGTGGCCTATGACTGGCGTTCTTCCAGACGTTTCTCAGTCAACTGCGAAGGCGAGTGCTCCTAGGTGGTGTTCCCTGGTCGTACACTCGACTGTGACTTCGCACCACCTAGAACCATTCGCCACTCAACATGCCTTCTGCAGTCGAGAGAGAAACTTCTGGAAGAAATGCTAGTCATAGACCACGGCCACACAGCCCGGAATCTTTTAATACAGTAAAACATGCTTAATCCGGAACGTGGATAATGAGAAAATCTGTCCAATGTGAACAAATTTATTCGTCCCGGCAAAATAATAGTAATTTTACGTGTATTTATTTTGTATAAAACGGAATCTGTCCAACACGGAAACGGAAGGATATTTCTACAAAATTCATGAAAAATGTTTATAAGGAGGAAAGATAGAAAGAGAAATAAATTAGTTTCCTGTTCATTGAATTCCCGTTAGATTAACAATAAGTGATGACTGATGACTCCTGCCTCCGGGAGAAGCAGCGTTTCTACATGTATCTGGAAATTTCTTTCGGCCTTACTGCACACAAGTTTTGCGAAATACAGGTTCATTTAACAAATATTTGGCATGTAACATCTGTCTTAGGAATAACCTGTGCAATGTAAAATCTTAAATTGTTTTAAGATCTGAGACCGATTATGTACGTATCTTCCATAGGTAGCATTCTGAATTTTCGGCTAAATAGTATGTCTCATTGTCCTTAAACGAAAAAGTGAAAGTGATTGATGATAAAGAAAACCAAACTCTCAGCACGCGAAATAATGATTAAATGTAAATAATTTGAGATTTTAAAACACAAATAAAAAATAATGAATGAAATGGTCAAATCATGAGGAAAGAAAAAATAATCCAAGGTGTGGGAGTGTTTTATAAGTGCGCGATCAAAAACTGTCCAAATTTCTGGACCATAGTTAGTGAGTGGAAACTGAAACTGCATACTTTAATTTCATGATACGTGCCTAAGAGACATTTTTAACGCTGAAGAAACGGGACTGCTTTTTTTGCGCGTTACCGTTGAAGTCGCTCTCACATACTATACTTCACTTTCCAACGGCAGCGGAGCTACTATATTAATCCAAGGTACATAAAGTGACATTACGGTCCTCTATAATCTAATATTTGTTTATATATTTTTTATAATGCGGAAAGTTGTCTAATGTGGAAAAAATAATTGGTCCCATGCGATTCCGCTTTGAACAAGTTTTACTGTATTATTGTCCATTTACTCTCATTTCGTATTAATTATTTTTTTTAATTTTGAACACACACACATACACATTTAGATGTGTTAATATTCTTCCAAACATTGTTTTGTGTATTAAATTTCTTTGGTATGCAAGTCCCTTTTGTATGGGAGTGAATCTTGGATTACCACTACCAAACAAGAAAGTAAAATCCAAGCAGCCGAGATGAAATTTTTAAGAAGAGTAAAAGGCTGCACTAGAATGGACCAGATAAGAAACGAGGATATCCGTGAAGAACTGCAGATCTACTCCATAAAAGAAAATATATTTACCAACAAGATACAGTGGAAAGAACATGTAGAAAGAATGGAAGAAAGTAGAGATTACCAAGTAAAATCTTCAATTATTTTCCAAGAGGAAGAACAGATGTCGGATGTCCTCGGAAGACATGGTCTTAGATCTATTAGTGAAGATGGAACAGGCAACTCTTGCCTAAATCAGGAAGTGAAGAAGAAGAAGAAGAAGATGCAGCACGAACAGCAGAAGAGAATGAGAGAGAAAAGTGATGCGAGAGTCAGGACGGAGGGACCAAGATATTTAGAACAATATAAGGCAATATAATTAAGACATTCGTACTTAAATGTTGATATCAACCGCAATCGCATTCTACTCCCCGCGTAGGGAACAGCGAACGTTGCTTTTTCAAAGTGTACACATACATGTAAACAGTATAGTCTTGTCTTAATTCTGTCACTCAGCAATTCTTATACGTTTATTGTTGACATGTGCCGAAAACGTTGCCACATACATTAGATACACAATTAAGAGCAGTATTTTAGAATTTGGTGACTTTTTTCTTGTTGAAAATAACGTAACTGCCTCCCGTCGGTTAACAATGACTTGATGAAAATGCTCCTTACCTATGCGGGGAAAGTTTACCTTAGCTAGCGATTATTTAAACTGTGTAAAATATTCCAAAATACATTTATAGCAAAATTCGTGTAATGTGACATGCGTGGACAGTATTCGTTCGTGTCTGCGATGTAATTCGCCTGATAGTGGTTACGTTATAAGAATATACGTACTCGTTTCTTCGTTCTTTATTAAACTCCAAATAGCTTAATTTGCTTGTTTCAATAATTTTTATTAATATCGTATCTCCTTCCGGTACCGGGTTAATTGGTGAGTTTTTTCTCGAGCTTTTTCCTCGCCTGTAAGACAAATGTTAGGAAACTTTAAGGACCAAACGGTCCCCGAACAACATCTGGATATCTAATAATCATCAAATTCGCCATGTTTAGTATGAATGTGTAAGTGAATGATGTGTTTCATCTAAAATGTTCGTGTTGTCTCAGAGTAAGGTCTGGATTGAATTAATCAGTCATTCGAGGAACCCTCTTTGTCCTTGTTTCCTCAATAAAGTACGGATATGTTCCAAAGTTTGAACTCCCTCTCTCAACATGTGCAAATACATGGGACGGAAGGCATGGGGCCATTTAAATATATTATATATATATATATATATATATATATATATATATATATGTATATTTAAAAATGCAATAACTAAGTAAAATATGCCGACTTTTTTATCAATATAGACTCCCATTTAATTGCGGGAAATTATATCAGGGATATGTCCACCTCCATTGCCACGGCAGGCAGTTACTTCTGAGAGCTCACAGCTACACTATCCTGCACCAAAGCAATTTTCTTTCCGTACGAACCGTACGGTTTCGTCCGGGCGATTTTATGATTAGCAATTCCAGGTCCAACGTCTACGTGAACAAACCACAAACAGTTGTCCAACTTTAGGAAGAAATTCAACGTCCCGTCAAGGACATCAACAGAGGTGTCTGTGAAAGGGTCATCACGAACTTCATAGACGAGTAACTGCCTGTCGAGACAGTGGACATGGACATATGCCTGATATATGCACTTAAATGTGTGTACTCGTATATAGATGAAAAAAATACATATTTCGATGCATTTTGTACTAAATTATTGCATTTTTAAAAATTACGTAATACAGAGTGAGTTTTAATTACACCGACAAACTGCAGGGTCTAATTCCTGACTGTAAATGGAGGAAAGTATGTCCTATGAATAAATGTTCATAAATGCATCGTTACCACGGTAGATGCCACTAACGAATGACATTCTCTCGGCCCTAAATCACCGGAATTAAATCTCCTGGATTTTTACATCTGCGCGAAAAGTATTGTGCATGCTGACCAGTTCGTGATGTGCATACCCTTCAACAGCATGTCCACGTCGCCTGTGACGTTATTCGGAGAGAGGCCGGAACATGCGAAAGAGTGAGGCAATCCATGATACGTTTGAACGCGTGCATAGTATCCCACGAAGGCCACGTTGAACATCTGTTGTGACATGGATGCGATTATGCTATGCACTGTGCGCCGGGGCGATTTGTTGTCATTGTACGCACATCTTTCATTTTCGGAAATATGTTTATAGGACCTTCTTTCCTTCATTTCCAGTCAGGAATCTGTCCCTGAAGTTTGTCGGTGTAATTACCGTTCACCATGTACATGAAAGACTCTTTACCTGTAAGACGAGAGGTTAAACTGCAATGAATAAAATGGAGGAAAAGAAGTAAGAGAAATGAAAAAATAGAAGTAAATACGCCGTAGCGTAGTAGTTATGGCACTGAGCTACAAGCCAGAGGGTCGAGGGTTCAAGTCCCGTTGGGTTCAGGATTTTTAAACTGACCCAAAACCTCTGGCGGCACTATGGCCCTGGGGTCGACTGAGTACCAGACGCTTGTTCTGGGGGTAAAGGCGGCCGTCACGCAGGGCTGACAACCCGGCTGACAAAGTGCCGATTGTCTAGAAAAAGTGGGAGCCTTAACCGCCTACTACCCCAAGGGCCTCCGGGCCTGTTGTGGGATCACTTTACTTTACTTTACTAAATATATTAAACATAACATGAGAAAATTAATATACTTTAAAGTTCAAGTAACGCGTGTGCTTTACTGAAGATGGTAATAATAGACTTAAGTTATTCTTGGGCATCAGAAGTTTCTGAATGTATTGATTTCAATTAGATACATTCTCGCTGTACAAGTGGGTGCAATCCTAATTAATTGGCAATGCACCGGCTAATAAACCCGTGCCACATAAGAGCAAAACAATTTGGTTGGGTTTGCCAAGTAGCTCTGGAAGTAATTAATCAGGAGTCAACAGAAATACATAGAAACATACTTAGTGTAAACGTTAAAATCTGAACAAGCACACATGTAATGCTACACGTTTTAAGTGAGCAGAAACTAGGAGCTAATGACTTCGTGTGAATTCCGCTCCCAAGTTTCACAAAGCCCCTGGAGTTTTGTACCCTCATACCCGCAATGAAATAACGTTACACCAAGTTGTCTACACACGTGGGGCAATTCGCCAAGTACAGTTACAACTCTATTCGCAATTTCGACTTCATAAACTAATCGTAAATTTCAGAAGAAATTTCAAGAATTAAATAATGCATGATTTTCACTTAATGTTTCCTATTATTTAAAAAAATAGGTGAATATAATACGAGGGTTGGAGCATAAGTCATGGCAACTATTTTTTGTGACTATTTAACTCATGCCACAAATGCAAGTCAATGACCAATCGCATTTCAATGGATGTTGTTTTACAACCAATGCCAGTCGTGTTTCACCTCGCTCTTTATGGATTTCTCTTTATCAGCTCCTGCTTTTCTGATAAAGAAAGCTCCTCCTTTTTAATGTTCTGAACAGGTCAAAGCAGGGGGCACGCCGTAGCGTAGTGGTTAAGGCACTGAGCTACAAGCCGGAGGGTCGAGGGTTCAAGTCCCGTTGGGGTCAGGATTTTTAAACTGACCCAAACCCTCTGGCGGCACTATGGCCCTGGGGTCGACTCAGCCTCTAACGTAAATGAGTACCAGACGCTTGTTCTGGGGTGTAAAGGCGGCCGTCACGCAGGGCTGACAACCCGGCTGACATAAAGTGTCGATTGTCTAGAAAAAGTGGGAGCCTTAACCTCCTACTACCCCAAGGGCCTTCGGGTCTGTTGTGGGATCACTTTACTTTACTTTACTTTACTTTACAGGTCAAAGCATTATTTTTCTCCAAGAAATATATTGAATATAGCAAATAATGAAACGATTCCTTGATTTTACTGAGTTGTTTACTAAAAAAACAAATGAATAACCCGTAATGTTGATTATGATATATAGTTTGATGTGTTTCATTATTTCTCCACTTGGGTGCATTCTTACAATATTGCGATCTTATTTGGCAATAAATAATATGATCAAGCAGCAGTGAATGAACATAACCTCACATTTCTGATTTGTTTTCAAACATCGCCCTTTACATTAAATATAGGCTATACATATTTTAAAATAACTATAGTTAAAAATGATTTGTGAGTAAACAGTTTAATTTTATTCGTTAAATAGTCCTAACAAATGCCACTCTTGATTTCCAAATTATCTAGATAAATTCACTCCTCACTTCGTGAGTCGTGAGTTTATCAATAATTTTGAAATCACTCGTGGCATTACTTATGAGGATTTGAGCGTGGGATGAAAAAACTAAAATATACACATGAAAGAACAAGGGATAAGCGGAAATTAAGGACTTTTACAACACGCCAACATTTTTCTCCTCATGATTATTAAGGTGATTGTCATATCAATACAGTTTTCATGTTCCAGAATCATTACATCACACTTTTTTTTCGCTCGCTCTCTCTCTCTCTCTCTCTCTCTCTCTTTTTACTCTCTTCCTCACTCACTAGCTCACTCTCTCTAATTCTACACGCCCTCAAAGAAGTCTCCTGCAACGTTCGCAACACGCTGCCAACGATGTGGGAGATCTGCTTCACCATTTTCTTCCCATGTGTGAAACTGGTCATCTGTTGATAACAGCATTTGTAATATCCATTCGTGTCCCAAACCATAACAAAAAGAGAGAGAAAAATAAAAAGGTGTGATGCAATGATTCTGGAACATGAAAACTGTATTGATATTTCATTTACCTTAATAAACATGAGGAGCAAGATGTTGGCATGTTGTTAAATTACTTAAATTTCGTTTATCCCTTGTTCATTCGTATGCATATTTTAGATTTGTCACCCACGTTCAAATTCTCACAAAACAAATAGTTGCCATGGCTTATGTCCCAGCCCTCGTATTTAAAGTCAAACTAATTAATATACATAATAAAATATAATTGGAAGCAGCTGAGATGCGATTTTTAAGAAATATATCAAGATATACTCTGCTGGATAAGAAAAGAAATTAAGATATATGAAAGGAACTAAATATTTTCAAACTTACAGACCGAATAATTAAATATAGGAACGACTGGAAAGAACATATTGATAGAATGCCAGAAGGAAGATTTCCAAAATGATTGCTAAATTATAAACCGCGCGGAAGGAGAAATGTTGGTCGCCCACACAGACGATTGTCTGAACAATTTTAACAACTGTAGCTTTCATGAAACCGAAACGAGCCAAATGCGTAATCCCTGGAAGAAGAAGATGATGATGATGATAATTAAATATATTTCACACTTTCATGCCAAATACGTACACAAACAACTAACTCAATGGTACTACCGAACATGAAGATTCATATGTATGCATATATATGAATTTATAATATTAATTACATGTTATCTAAATAATTTATCGCCAACTGCAGCAACAGGACAGTCCATTACTAAAATTATCGCTGCTCCAGGTGCTTGGTTCTTCCTTAATGGCAAGAAGGGGCTCGTGCGTACTGTAAATGTTTTATTTTTCGAAAAAAAAATGCCAAAAGTTACACTATCTTCTTCTATTAACAATTACACTGATTTAATATATATAGTTATTATTTTATTGTAATATTATTGCGTTTTCTTTATGTAATTGTAATGTTATTGCTTTTTTTTTTGTTTATTTTTCTTCACACTAGTAGCAATTATTACTTTATTGTAACGGACTGTCAACAGCACGTACGGCTTACTGCCCGTGCGACCCATATTTGTAAATAATATTGTAAATATCTTACTTTTTGTCTAATAAAGTGCTACTACTACTTCTAAAATTATCCTAATCTCTACACCACAGTGGTTACCTCACCAGATTGATTAGTATTGTAAATGATAATACATAGATAATGACTATTGGACATAACTAACTCACTGGCAACTATCGAACCCGTAGGTTCATGGCCGCTTGGATACAAGCTCTACATACATCCCTATCCTGAACTAATATTTTCCAATCATTACCTGCATAATTTACTTCCCTCAAATCATAGTTAATGCTATTCTCCCACCTAATTCTTGGACTACCAACTGGGAGTTTTGCCTCTGGTTTTCCTACAAGAAGCTTCCATACACGCCTTTAACTCCCCATTCGTGCCACATGACCTGCCCATCGCAGTCTATCAGACTTAACTGTTTTTATTATATCAGGATTAGTATAAAGACCATGTAGTTCACTGTTATTTAGTCTCCTCCATTCACCTGTCTGTTCATCTCTCTTTGTTTAAAAAATCCTAAGAACGTTATTCTCAAATACTCGTAACATTTTCTCCTCCCTTAAAGTAAGAGTCCATGTTTCGCATTCATATAATATAAATGAGAGAATACGATTTTATATATTTCCAGTTTAACTTCTCTAAAACAAATGTTAAAAACATAAAACTGTTTCTCTCTCAGTTATATTGTATGGATGTGAAATAGGCCTACTATAAGAGAGGAGAAAAGATAACGAATGTTTGAGAATAACGTACTTAGGAAAATTTTTGAACCAAACAGAGATGAACAGACATACGAACATCCAGGATTATTTTTTTAATCATCCCCTGTATAATTTACCTCCATTGTTGGAGCATTAATAGAGACAATTTGCAATTTTTTAAAGCAATATGTTAACTTGTTGAATGGGAGAACAAAAAAAATGGCGAAGAGTTTATGTGTACTTGTTGCGCCCCACTTTCTGTGGCCTCGGGATAAGCGTTCACTGTCATCTAACGCAAAGGGTCTGGTTTTCGATGTCCGGACGGGGGATACGTTTACCATGGGTGGAACGGTAATTTTCGGAGTTTTATCCTCCCAACTAAGATAAATATAATGTAACTTTATGGTCTAAAAATTCTTCGAATATCATCTAGCCCTCAGGATATTCTTTGTAACACATGATTATTATGAGCCTGTGAGTAAATTGCATGTTTTACCTCAATTGTTTGTGTTGTCTCGTAGGAGACCCTGGATAGAACTGATCACTCATTCAAGAAGGTCCTACATGTCTTTGTGTAATCAAAAAAGTATGTGTGTGATCCAAAATGTATATATATATATATATTATAAATTTATAATATCTATATATACAAGCGATACTGCTATAAAGTAAATATTCTCTTTAATAATTTGCTTACTGTTACGTTAGCCGCTAGATGGCATTTGAAAGATAATTCCGCTACCTCTTGTGTGAATTGAGAATACTACATGTATAAGAAAATTGTATGTTTGTCTTGGAATTCTTGGGTAGCTCAGTTGGTTAGAGCGCTAAAGGTACAGCCTTTAGAGACTCGAGTTCAAATCCAGACCCAAGCATTCTTTTTTCTTTTTTCTTTTCATATCATATATGTTTGTCTTTCGACATTCTTGTTTTCTCACCTGGCATAGCGTACATGTAACCCACTTCTGAGGTTGGGGCGCGCCTGGAAGGCGGGGGTTACGTTGCACCGATGATATGATGGATGGTGATGATGATAATGGTGCACCAGGAGAGTCCCTAATCCTAAACCTAACCTAAGATGAATATGAATGATCATGATTTGCGATGGCCATATGATTTCGGGGACCGTTTGGGCCTTAAAGTTTTCCTGACATTTGTCTTACAGGTGAGGAAAAACCCCGATAAACACCTCACCCCCAGAAAAAATGTCCCTACCAGGATCGAAACCCTGACCCGCTGCGTGGACATAGGGGGGGGGCCAGCACGCTAACCCGAGACGAATCGTGGCA
>JASPKZ010006305.1:0-17873 GCA_030220185.1 Diploptera punctata | reverse complement strand
ACAGATGCTTCACAAATGAATGTCCTCTGGTGGTACTATATTTCATAACCGCAATGTACTATTGTGTGTGATAGAGCTCGTTAGATGTGAAAGAAACGTGGGGTGGGGGTTGTGAGCAATATTGTTGAAAGAGAGAAAATTGAAATTATAATTGTACCATGTGTTACAAAAACATGGACTCACCCATATCACAACACTTTACAATCAAGTAGCTAATTCAGAATCACTGAGAGAAATGCTTTTTGAACAACAGTAGTGTTAAGTTATGTAGATAGGAAAATAACACTATGAGGTTTTTTAATATTGTTTATTTTTTATTTCACTCACCTCATACTTCATAACTCCTCGCAAACCCAGGGTTTCGTCACATCATTTGTGACATTTTCAATGCTGTGTAACGTTCACAACTGACGTCGGACTGCCTTCTATCCTGCAGACTGACCTCCGCGCCATCTGATGGCTGACCGACGAACTTCCAAATCAGTCCGGTATAAGGAGAGAGGACTGATTTGGAAGTTCGTCGGTCAGCCATCAGATGGCATGGAGGTCAGTCTGCAGGATAGAAGGCAGTCAGACGTCAGTTGTGAACGTGACACAGCATTGAGAATGTCATAAATGATGTGACAAAACCCTGGGTTTGCGAGGAGTTATGAAGTATGAGGTGAGTGAAATAAAAAATAAACAACAGTAGTGTTAATGAAGAACCGAGTCCATTAATCCTGAAAGTATCACTACACTAAGCCCCTCTGGAAACCATTTCTCCAAGCTTCATGTCCGACGAGCTCTCACATACAATTCATATCTATATGATACAAAAGCTCGAAACTGAAGCAACACATGTGCATGGTTCAAGGTTGAGTCAGAGAAGAGTGGCTGCATGGGGAGATTTAATGCTGAAACATTAGGCGGTAGTGACTTCTTCGTGGAGATCCAATCCTGTCCTTGCAGAGACACCTTGTTCAAATGTTATGTACAATTTTTTAAGGGAGATCTTTGTATGTTATGTCTGCATGCTTTTAAAGTTTTTTTTTTCTCCAGAATATTTAAATGACAACACCAATGTGTACTTATATTTTTTAACTCTTGTTTCAGATTATCATTGGAATAAGCTTCAAGATGAGAGATATATGTTAAGTGATATTTTTCATAATTTGGTGATTCAAAAAGTGAAGGGGATCAAGATGATAAGAATCAACGTTTTCCATGTCACAAATGTGGGAGCACCTATAAACAGAAGACACATCTCACTCGTCATATAAAACACGAATGTGGTATGGAACCACAATTTTGTTGTCCTGAGTGTCCGAAGAGATACAAACAAAAAAATACTTTACGACTCCATATTTACAGACATCATTATTTTACCACAATCCATAAACAACTGTAAAATGTAGTAATAATGATCTACCCAAGTGCCATGATAATATTACCCTTAGCTATAATGTATAATTCCATTTCGGTACGATGTGTTGCTAGAAAAGCACTTCTGTGGTATGTTGTTGGCTAATGCACACTAATATTGAATTTCCTTCATTTTTATTTTAACAGTGCACTAGTATTTTGTAAGTTCATATTGATCAGCATCAGTAGTACTACAGAGCAGTCTGTGATAGTCTCAATGGCATTCGACACAAAGTGACCCCAGCGTTAGCGGTTAGTTTCAGGTGAAAGGGATCCGCTGCAGACACACACTACAGTCAGCCTTTCTCTTTACCTGTGTTCAAGGTTAGCAAACAATATGATAACTTTAACAATCACTGAAGGAATCAAATTTGACGTCTTATCTCATGTTTTGAATCCTTTCCAGAACAAGTTTCAAAGTAAGGATATAAAATATGAGGCGAAGTGTAAAATCTGATTCATTTAATAACACTAGTCAACATGATTTTTGTCTCATGAGAACCAATAGTTATACTTAATGCAATTTTTTATCGTGTTTTCAAATATGTATCGGAATTTCTCCACCACCCACAGTTTTTTTTATTTCAATTTCAATTAATGGATTTAAATAATTATTTTTTAATAAACATTTTTTTGTCCATTTGTCCATTGAGTGATGAGCACGGGGAACACTTTCATCAGAAGATTTCAGCTATGGAAAAGAGATATCAAGTCAAATGGAATCCTAATATGCTGGCCGATTATTGTTGGACCATCCAGAGTGGGATGTTCCACAGGCCAAGATCTAGCAGAAAATCATCATTTCTTACTTTCTAGGTGAGTCCGAATGTTTCGAATATTTGTGTAGTTAAGAATGTAGAAAATATTAAAGTGTTTGAAATTATAAATGCCTGTCTCTCGGAACCTTTGCGTGTTGGGAGAAAAACAATCGATATCATCTTTTAATTCAGGAGAAAAAAATACTATCAGAATCACATGTTTTTCTTTCTGAGACAAAAAAAAAGTTTCTTTTTTGTTGCTCAGTGTAGTTGATAAAATTAAAATGAGTTGTGTATGCATATCACATCATCCACTCGGTATTCTTCACAGCATAGACCACACCACGATTCAGGAACAGTCCATTCCTAATCAGCAGCCATCTTTTTGACCTGTTGAATTTTTGTTTTTGCCTTCAATGTCTCTTAAACTGCCATCCAAATCAACAATAGATGGCAGATGGTGAAGGCAAAAATTAAACAGTCGGAAAGATGGCTGAAGATAGGAAAAATGTTCCTGTTCCTGTGCTGTGCAGAACACAGGGTGTTTGAGGTGTGATGATGTACATCTCATTTTATATTCACTGAAAAGCCTCATAATGTTAATTCCCATTGTAAGTTTTATGAGATATTCAGTGATTGTTAAATAAAATCTTATAGTGTTGCTTCTTAAAAATATCAATGATTACTTTAATAGGTGAATCCATCAAAACCTATTCACCAGGAAATACTTGCTTTAAGTGCTATAGGGAATGTCATAGATAACCACTCTGTAATAGATGGTTAGATACTTATCAAATGTAACAAAATGTTAAATACAGCGCTAGAATAATAGAGGAGGCAAAGAACTTTTTTATGTAGCGAAAAAACTCTGTATATATAGAAGAAGCTGTTATGATCATGTGACCAGAATGCCCCCAGATAGAAAACTACAACTTTTCTGAAATATATGCTAATGGGAACAAGAAAATTGCCAGACCTAAGAAATGTTGGAAAAAAACAGTTGAATCTAGGAGGTTGAATAGATCCAACAACTTAATCTGGACAACATTTGATGTTAAAAAATCTGATTATTCACTGTTCCTTCTAAACATAAATGTTGTCTATTGTTTTTTTTTTGTCTTCATAGAGCAGCTTTGCTAATCAAACCCCAGTCTGAGCGTATAACTTTTCTCTTCAAATATGAGCTCAGCTGATGTTTATTTTAATGACCCTCAACTCTGAAGATGAGTAGGCTTACACAACTTACATTTTAATATAGTGGTATAACATTTAAGCTACTTTCTTTCAAGCTTTCTAATATGATTCCAAAACATCTTTTCAGTTCTGTCTGTCTGGTTCAACAGATGACACTGCAAAAGATGAAAAAATGGGTTTCAAGAAAACATGATTTACAAGAAAATAAATAGGTTCAGAAAACAACATTTAATTAAAGGAAATACATTTCAAACTGAAAAAGAAGAAAATAGGAAATATAAGAAATGTACATATCATCATTTGACTCACAATAAGTTAAAAAATAAACATCAAATTGGCACCGAAAAATTATTTTAGACTTAATAAACTAATGAAGGCTTATAAAACTGAAGAAAGACAAATATTCAGGAATTTACCAAATAAAAATGTGGGGATTGTGAAAAAATCTTAGTAGGAAAAAAAAATAATTTGAACATTACAATGAAGGAACACCTTAGAAATGTAAAAAAAAAAATGGGGAAGTAGAAAAAAATCTGCATTAGATGCTAATGCATGGTTAGAAGGGCACAGAATTGATGTAAAGACAAAATTAATTAAACATTTAGATAAATCTGATGAACTCACAGTCTGAGAGAAGATATACATCCAAGGATAAAATTTGGATTTTGAAATTCTGGGAAAAAGAATTCATCAGGCAAACAACACAGGGCAGAAGAATGGGTCTATAGGACTGCCAATTATCAATCAACAGTCAGATGCCAGTTGACAATGAAGAGTAGTTCTTCGAAACCGGTCTTGGATATATATAAAAATATGAGGTGAGGTATAAAATCTGCTTCATTTCAAATTTAATGTTACTTCCTGAAAATATTTATAGGTTCAATAATCAGTTTTGTAGATAGTGTCACAGGTTTCTTTGCCCTTTAAAATTTTTCCTTGTCTCCTCATAAATGTAGAGCCATTGTAATCCACCATTTGTATATTCTAAAAATGATTTTTCTATTAAATGAAACTTGTAGGGAATAACTTAGAAACAAATTAGTAATTTAGTATAATTGTATTGCAGAATTAAGAGGAACTTTCGGGGTTATGCCCAATATACCAATCCATTTCATTAATAATTGAGTTAGAATTTAACACCTCATCTCATAATTGTAAATTTCTCAAAGACTAGTTCCATTACATTTGTGTTCAATCTTCACCTCTATCTAACTGTTTAATTGGTGGTTGGCGAAGAGTCTCATCCATATAATAGGCTATAACTGGGAGAATAAAAGTTTTATATATTTTCAATTATCATTCATAGGCACATCTTTCCAATTTTGAGGACAGTGGAAAAAAAAAAAATTGAAGGAGGCTAATGGTTTTTAAATGAATATATATTATTTTACATTTATTCCTTAGTATGAATTGTTGCCAATCTTTAGTTCGACAGTTAGATAGAGCTGAAGATGGTACACGAATGTATCAAAATTAGTCTTTGAGAAATCTACAATTATGAGGTGAGGTGTTAAATTCTAACTTGATTATTAATTGAAATAAACCTCATAGCGTCACTTCCTTTAAATATTGATGATGATACCAATCCATGTTAATTCATTAGGCTCAATCTGAAAACATTTGAATTCCTCATTTTTTTAGAGTTCCCTTTGGTGTAGAAGGTTTCCATCATTATGTGATGCCTGTTTTGAAATATTTGCATGATCATATCTTTTACATTCATTCATAGAATTTGCTCAGTATTGTATGTTATATGTACAAACAAATTTAC
This sequence comes from Diploptera punctata, assembly GCA_030220185.1. Taxonomy (NCBI): domain Eukaryota; kingdom Metazoa; phylum Arthropoda; class Insecta; order Blattodea; family Blaberidae; genus Diploptera; species Diploptera punctata. The sequence goes on along the minus strand of JASPKZ010006305.1, from coordinate 12,749 downwards.
AATTAATGATAAGTATTATCACCTGCTGTGAAAGTGTTTCTTATATCTTGATATGTAGTGTTTTTTTTTTTTAAAATTGGCATTCATTATTGTATTTATAGTCCTTAGGATAAATTTTTGATCACAAGATTTTTAAACTCTTACATTGGTATAATATTAATAATTCTAACAATAAAAAGTCTCACTTCATATTTTGCAAGGTTAGAACCAAATGGTTCTATATACATTTTTTCTTGTTCTTCATATGAAATGGTTCTTAAGAGTTATTTCTGTAAAATATTCATGTTTTAACCATAATTTTTTTTCGATGTATTAAATTTAATTTTAACATTCGCAATGATCGACTATTATTATTTTGGAAAGAAAAATTAACGCCTGAATTGAGATTTGAACCCAAAACATCAAACTCTATATGCTAATGTGCTAACCATTGCACTATTTTGGGCTTCTGATGGAAATACTAGTTTTTCTTTCATAGTTAAATATGGGAAATAACATTATGAGGTTCTTAATTCGTAAATTAATGAGTCATTTTTTCACATCTTACCATATTTTATGTTTCTTTAAACACGGGAACTAGTTTTCAAGAGAAGGATCTCTCTCAATGTCAGTTGTAAATGAGAGAGATCCTTCTCTTGAAAACTAGTTCCCGTGTTTAAAGAAACATAAAATATGCGGTAAGATGTGAAAAAATTACTCATTAATTTACATACTAGTTTTTCTTTATCATATACTTATTTTCTTTGTCAGAAGCAGATAGCTGTCACTACCAGATAGCCAGAAATAGTGTAATTCGTTAGCACACTAACATACAGAGGTAGAGGTTTCGGGTTCAAATCCCAATTCTGGCATTCATTTTTCTTTTTAGAAAAATATTTGTCCGTAATGTTTATAATCTCGGATACTATGCAGATCAGTCATTACTATACATTCCTTATCCTATATTTAGTTCTAAACTTTTAAGTTGCTCTCCTGAAAATTAAAAAAAAAGTCAGATAGAACCTATGGTTAAAACCTCACAATTTTTTGCATCTCTTAGTATTGTTAAAAAGGTAAAGTGATGCCACAACAGATCTTAGGAAGCTCTATCTTGGAGTAGTGTTAGATTAAAATTCACACCTTTCTAGCCCAAGCATTAGATGTTAGCACATATCTGGTTCTCATTCCCATTAGAGGCTGTGTCGACCCCAGGCCATGGTGCTACCAAGAAGAGGTAGACCAGTCTAAAAATTCTGACTCTGTCAAGAATTAAACCTGCAACCCTCCGATTTGTAATATATTGCCTTAAACCAACTACACTATGTAATACCTCTTTTTTAGTATAGTACAAGATTTTTAATCTGGCCTAAAACATTCTGGCTTCATTGTCCTGGGGTCTACTAAACTTCTAGTAAAAATGAATAACAGAGGTTTGCTCTGGGAAATAAAGGTGATCTTCATGCAGGGCTGACAACCCGGCAAGGGGGAGTCTTAACTTTCCACCACCCCAAGGGCCTCCTAAGGCCTATAGTGAGATCACAATCACACTTTACTTTTATTTTATCATTATTTCTAATAATTTACTTTGTATGTAGAAAATTTCTTCATAAATTTGTCAGCTTCTTCATAAGTCATAAATGAGAAAACTAAATATAATTATATTTCATTTTAAAAGTGACATTAGTGCAAACACTGTCAAAAATGTTGCAATAAATATTTTATTTGCGTTGTGGTTCAGAAGAAATTGATTTTGTTATATATACTTGAGGAATAAATAAATACATGGTAAATTATATTTGAAGAGAAAAATTTTTGCCTAGACCGAGACTCGAACCCGGGACCTTTGGCTTGCCGGGCCAAATGCTCTACCAACTGAGCTACCGAGGCGAATTTTTCTCTTCAAATATAATTTATCTTTCATTGAGAAATGTTAAATCAATAATAAAAAACATAAATACATGGTAAGCCTTTTATAATATAGTTATGGTACAGAAGTAAAATTAAATTATTGAGTTTTTATCATTATACTGTAATGAATTCATGTTGATTCTTTTATTTTTTTTTTTTTACATTTGCAATAAGAACAGTTATTAACATAACCTATAGCTTGGCAGTGAACAGAATGAAGTGATGATGCACATGTACTATAATTCTATGATGTAATGACTCTTCTTCCAACCAACTTGTGTGTGCTGGGAATTCTCGTGATCACATAATTCAGTTGTAACCTTTGGAGGCATTCAGTTCCATGGACATCATTGTTATTGGTTATTATGTAGCATGTTTTACTGGTGATACCAAGTCCAAGAAAGCATTACTGGTATTGACATTCATGATTGTAAAAGAGGGACAGTGAGGAACATCTGTCTGGGTAATGAGAGATACAGTCAAGGTAAGAATATATTAGGACTGCATTTTGTTCTCTACCGAGCTATAATGCATCTTTAAAGCAAAAATTGACATCATTGAAAGGTCTACTGTAAGTGTCATTTTTCATTGTAATAATTAATGGGTTACTTATTAAATTACAAATTATTTACACATATCTTTATAACTAATATTTAAACTATAGAATGGTTTTATGTTAGTAATATTAATATTAGTTTCAGAGTTAATTACAGTGTATAAATGCATTTTTTGTATATCTTCACTTCATTTGTTGATTGGATGATAAGATCTTGTAACACTAGCTCTGCAAGTTTATTATTATTTTTAAATTATATATATATATATATATATATATATATATATATATATACACACAATCAGTTGACATGTCTCTTCACTGAAAACATCTGAAAATTATTTTGATTGAAGTTTTTTTTTAAAAAAACCTTATTAAAATTACATTTGTGGAGCTCAGGATGAAAAAGGATGGACAATGGGAGTTTACCAAGATGGCATTATAATATGGAATATAATGGAAGAGATCAAGAGGTGAGCTGAGATATAGATGGGAGGATCAACTAATGAAGGATGTTGGAAGAAGAAGAATAGATTGTAATGATGTGAAAGAGAGATAGATCTGGAATAATCAAAATAGATTGAGGTTTTTTTTCCAAGACTTGACCCCTCCCCCCCAAAAAAAGGGACATGAGGGAAAGATGAAGAGATTTAGAGATTAGCATAAATTTTTATTAAATTAATATTGAGAAGCTAAATCTGTTACTATGATAGAAATAAGTAAATTAATGAACACAATTAAATTATTGTATCAATTAGCTTAGTGGTCAGAGCATCAGCTTTTTATTTTTAAATTTGAAAAGAGAAATATACACTTATATTGGGATTTGAATCAATACCTCTGGTTCTGTTCCATCTAAGCTATTAGACTTGCAATTTAGTAACAAATTTTTCTCTATAGTAATAAATCCCAATTTAGGTGTAATTTTTCTCTTCAAATTTAATTTGTCATTCAGTGAGAAGTGATAAATTTAATATTAAACATAAGCTATTAGACTTGCAATTAGTAACAAAATTTTTCTCTATAGTAATTAAATCCCAATTTAGGTTGTAATTTTTCTCTTCAAATTTAATTTGTCATTCAGTGAGAAGTGATAAATTTAATATTAAACATAATTTTTTATTAAATTAATATTGAAAAGCTAAAGCTATTACTATAATAGAAATAAGTAAATTAATGAACACAATTCAATTATTGTAATCAATGTAGCTCAGTGGTCAGAACATCAGCACGGAAAGCTGAAGTTTCGGGGTTCAATTCCTGGTTCAGGCAAATTTTTTTCTCTTTACCATTGATTATAGTTTTTTATGTTTACTTGTATCTTATCATATGGATATGAATGTTGGCAACTATTGGTGAAAGTTGAATTGGTAATTGAGAAAGTGGTAATGGACTTCTACGGAGAGCATATAGGATCTCTAAATTTTAATATCTGCTAAGTGCAGTAATTCAAAAACAAATTGGAAAGATTTTTACAAGTGCTGAGAGGGTAGAAACTAAGCAGTTATTGTGGTTTGAAAAACTCCATAGCACAACAAACCTAGAAAGCCCTTACCCTACCAGTTGGCAACTGGCCTTACATCCACATGTGTTAATCACAGAGGTGGATGATCATATAGTGGTGACATGTAGTCAGCATATCAAGTTCCCAATCGTTCCAGCTGTTTTTCTCAACCTGGACCCTCGCCAAAATTCCATGAGAACATTTCTTCTCCCATGGAAACTTGAACCAGTGCATGTCCCGTAGCTCTGCACCAAGGCATGATGTCTTAAACCCTGTAGAATGATCATGAAATCTGGTGATATATGTGACCTATCACTATCCATTAATACAAGTTGAGAGTTTGTGAAGATTGAATCATTTGGTTAGTTTGTTAGTATTTAATGTCGAACAGTCAATAATGATTTAATTTGGTATCTTACATTCCAGTATTTAAAATTACATTAAATCAAGGATGGATACAGAAGATAATCTCTATCCGCTTACTCATTAATGTGGACTATTTAACTCATGCCCCAAATGGGAGTCACTTACCAATCACGTTTCAATGAATTTTGTTTTACAACCAATCACAGTCATGTTTAACCTCGATATTTATTAACTTAAGTTTATCATATTAATGAAAGCTCCTCCTTTTATAATATTCTGAACAGGTCAGAACATTATTTTGCAGTGACTGACTCTCTAAGAAATATGTTGAATATACCAATTTATATATTAAGATGTAAGAATCCTAGAATGCATGTGGCTCCCAGATTGTATATATAGTGCACAAATGTAACCAGCTACCACTTGCGGGATATAATAAAAAAAAATTGTAACTATTGATTTTACCACAATAAGAAGAAAACCGCTGCTTGCACTTTCTTAAACATATTTTTACCCAGGTATTTATGTTCTAGAAAAATATAATTGAAATATTTACATCATAGGACATCAGAAATTAATTAATAACCTATAATGTTGATTATAAACAGTTCAATGTGTTTCATTTTTCCCCACTAGGGTGCATTCTTACAATATTGTGATTCTATTTTGGCAATAAATAATATTATCTGGTTGCAGTGATGAACAAATGAAACGTAACAAACATGTTTCATTTGTTTTCGAACATCACCATTTACATTAAATATATAAATATAAAAAAATAACTATATTTAAATGATTTGTGAATAAACAGCATAATTTTATTCGTTAAATAGTCCTAACAAATGTCACTCTTGATTTCCAAATTCTCTAGATAAATTGGAAATCACTCATGGCATTACTAATGATAATTTTGGTCCATGTTCAGCTGTAGATGTAGAATTTGACTGGTCATAAAAAAGTTATTTTGTGTTAATTCCATAGTGAGTTGTACTCATTTGGATTGATTTAACGTGTAGTGAGTCAATAAAAATTTAGGAACACAACAGTAGAGTTAATTATTTGGAGTAAAGCTAAAACTCCATTTCATAGTTACTTACCTTGGAATATGTTGTGGGAGTTGGGAGAAAGGTCTCTCGGAAACATGGTTCTGAGGTAAATAACTATAAAATGGACTAATGATTTTATGTAGTTAACGTTTTCCACATATTTTCTTTGACCGATATTCTACCTATGAGTATCAGACACTCAAATAATTGACAACTTTTTCTCTCTGCCAATTTGTGTGTATGAGCCAAATAAATGGATCTTGAAAAAATTTAACTTCCAGGAGATTGGTCAAATTCCATATCTAAGTCTGTATTTTATATTACAAATAAATTTTCATAAATATGGCATAAAGATAATTTTAGATATTAATTTTAATTGTATTAAAAGGTGCAGGAAGAAACCCAGATAAGTCACTTCATTGAGTATCATTAGATTCTCCATGGGAATTTACTATCTTTTAGAAGTGAGGAAACAGTAAAACAAACATTTCGATGTTATATTTAAATATTAATACTTCCCAGTACTGCACAATATTATTTTGAAAAGAAAAATTAACGCTTGAACCCAGTACTTGAAACCTGGACTTCTGGTTCTATGCACCCGTATACAGTCCATTATACCATTCAAGACACAATACAAATGTTAATTTCTTCTTCTTTTCTTCTTCCTTCCAAGTATTAGGCCAAGGCCTATTACGTTCCTATAGAAAATTTTCCCTTCAGCGTTTCATAGGACGGCCCCAGTGATCTTCGTCCTCTTGGTATATAATTATAAACCGCTTTGGGGATCCGATTTGAACTCATTCTCTCTAGATGGTGTTTCCAATTTAGTTGGTATACTGTTTAATATATTCCAAAATTGGCATAGTCTTCAATTCTTTTAAGATATCGGTGTTCCTTTTTCCGATCCCATCTGGTGTAACCCGCTATTCTTCTTGCGCATGAATCTCATTTCACAAGCCGTTATTCTGCTTTCATGTTGTCTTTTTAGTGTCCATGCTTCACTACCATAGGTCAACACTGGTCTAGCCAAAGTGTTATATAAACGTAATCTGGTGTTTTTTTGTACAAGGGACAGTTTCATAAACTTGATTAATAATTCCCAAACTTTTATTATACTAGTAATTTTTTCAGGGATATCCTTTTCATCCCAGATAGAGAGATAATATCCAAGATATTTAAATTGATTAGATCTCTCTTAAATTTTATTCTGGAGACAGATTTTACTTTGTATGGGGTCCTTCCCATGTCAATCTTTATTTCCTCATACAATTCTCTGATTGTCTGAAATCAGGCAAACCAAAGCCAACAGACGGCTTTGATTTAAGAAGTATTTTAAACGAGAATTTTACTATATTTTTAAGCTGTAAAGCTTAATATTTCAATGTTATGTATATTGAACAAGAACCGTCCTTTGGCTATTGGTAGCACCATCTATCTGCCTTCAGATGATCAGAGAGAACTGTTTATGAGATAAGAAGGGTTGACGTTTGTATCGTGTCTTGAATGGTGTAATGGACTGCTTACGTTGCAAAGCACCAGAGGTCTGGGGTTCAAGCATTAATTTATATTTTCAAATTAAGGAAAAGAAACAGTTTAGTTTGGGTTAACTTTACCTTCAGAGTTTTGGCAAAACAGGTAAAGAAGCCAGTAGTGTACGTTGCACAATTTAAAATTTGTTTTCTAGGTTTAATGGAAAAGTAACTTAGCTAATTAGTTTTTCTGCATCCTTTAATCTACCCATTTTATTGTTAATTAATTTAAAATTAATATTATGAAATGAATAGCTCAAAGCTACATAGGTATTATAAATGGTTAGCAATTTACTTCAAGTGTCTGTGAATATATTTATTTAATGTGAGAAGCTCAAGAATGTGGTGCAATATATATTGTCCTGATTAGAAATAAAATCAAATGAATTTTTTAGCTTAAGGATGTTCTATTCAGAATTTCAACCATACAAATTGCATTGTTTGTTAAGATGTCTCAGACATTTTTTGTTGGAAATTTACAGTCCACTTTGCCTAATTTAAAAAATTATGGATTTAAATTTGGACATAAATGCTTATTTTAACAGATGTCATCAGTAATACTTAGATTTTACAAGTGACATTTGTTACAAACTTGAATAATCTCATAAATTACAATATTGAGATAATCAAGAAAAAATACATGGTAGCATGGAGTAATATTTGTACTAAATTTATTATAATATAAATTTTTTAATCATCATGTAGACATTCTTTCTTTCTTTTCTTCTTCTTCTTCCAATTTTGAGCAATTTTCATTTGTTATGGTCTACTCAGTTATCACTTTTCAACTCAACTTTTTTTAAACATCTCTATTTAATGATATTTTTCCTATTATTGTAGTCTAAACTTTAAAACACACAATAATATTCTGTTATGGTTCTTCTTCACATAGTCTTGTGCCCCTGTTCCTAGGGTTAAGTTTTGGACAAAGCCTCCATCCATCTCTGTCATTCCATGTCTCCTCTTCCATCATTTCCATACATTCAACTCTCATTTCTCAACTTCTTCTTAACTTGTTACCATCTATATTTCTTAGTCTCTCTTCCCTCCTAATGTAAATTCCAATGCTTGTCTTGATATCCTTTCAGTGTTCATTCTTTTAATGTGGTCATATCATCTTATTCTACTATTTAATTAAAATTTTATCACCTCACCTCATATTCTCCTTCTTCTTAGACTAGTTTTGGATCCTTCTTCTGTTCCAATCGTCAGTACTTTCATGACCATTGTGTTATCCTGAAGAGCCACCTCTTGCTCCCTCTGTTGGTAGACTGAAGAACCCTCAAAATCAAATAATTTTCCCCGGAAATAAAGTTAATTAATTTCTCTTTTCCATCCTTTTTTAATGTAAATTTTGTCCCAAACTGTTAGTTCTAAATATCTAATCAAATTCAAAAAAGCAAAAGGAGAAATTAATGAACTTAGAAAATTTCTGGGCAAAATATTATTTGATTTTGAGGTTCTTCAATCTATCAACAGAGAGAGTAAGAGCCGGCTCTTCAGGGCAACACAACAGTCGTGAAAATACTGATGATGGAACAAAAGAAGGATCTGAAACTAATCTAAGAAGGAGAATATGAGGTGAGGTGATAAAATGTTACTTAAATAAATCATACCTCGATAGTGTTGAGTCCTAATTATTCTACTATCTTCCATTCATCTTGTATTTTATCCAAATTTCTCTTACTTTCGTGTTCTGTCTTCTATCTCTTCTGGTTTTTCCAAGAATGCTTCTTAAAAACTTCATCTCTGTTCCTTAAATTCTGCTTTAATCCCTCTTTGTTACTATTTATAAGTTAATATAGGTTTTGAAATTTGTTTTTATATCATTTCTTTTTACAATTCAGTTCATATATCCTGATTCCACAATAGAATTTTTATTAAATGGTGGCATTTAGCACTACTTTGAATCCTGCTTATTTTCTTTTTTTCATGTTTTTCTTCTTTATTAATATTTCTTAAATAAACAACTTTATGTCTAGTTTAAGATAGTGTCCTGTGAATTTTAGTTTTACTTTTATTGATAAAATATTTCATAAATGTAACATTTAATAATGGTGCGTGCAATTTAATTAAATGAACTGATTATTTGTGTGATACCAGTTTAATTGTTTTAGTATGCAGCCCTGTGTTGTACATTTTACTTAACAGTGTCATAATAAAACATTACAATTTATATCAGCATGTATGAAATACTTAATTGATTCATTAATTTATCATATTTTCTTAATGTAAAACACATTCAGTGGGTATTTGTGAATGATGGTTTTATTGCATTGGATGTGGTCAAGAAAGTGAAGGTAAAAGGAGAATTGGTACTTGGATGGGAAGAAAGCCTGAATTAGCTTAGTGGTCTAAGAACATCAGCAATAAAGCTGAAGGTTCAGGGTTTGATTCCCGGTTCAGGTATAAATTTTTTCTCTTTACCATTGATTTATAATAAATTGTATTAATTCACAAAAGGAAGTAGAAAATCTTGGGATTTCCCTCTAGTGGTAAAAATTGATTATATCAACAGCCGCTTTCTCTCTCTCTCTTTTTTTTAGGATAATCTTGGAGGTGAGTTATCTTAAAATGGAGGGGGAAACAGTTTACCTCTTAACATTTCATTAATGTTTAAATGTAACTGTTTTAAAGTAACAGAACCATGACTTTATCAACTCTGGAGATTCATGGATGCGTGGACATAGCTTTCCATGCATCCTTAACCTGAGTGAATATTTTCCAATCATTCCCTGTATAATTTCCCTCCCTCAAATCATGTTAATGTTATTTTCCCCACTTCATTATTGACTTATCTATTGGGTACTTTTTCACTGATTTCCCTCCAAGAAATTTTCAATCCCCTCCTTCATTCCTCTTTCCTGCTAAATATCTTACCCATTGGAATCTATGAAACTTAACTTTTTTTTTTTACATTTAGTTTCACATGAAAATCATGTAGTTCACAGTTAAATAGTTTTTTTTTTTTCCGTTCACCTTCTGTGTTTTGTCTCTTTGATGCAAAGGGGAAAAAAAAAATTGAATTTTACGTTATCGGCCTTGGATGTAGACTCTTACTCACTCCATCTTTGGGAGTAGACTGAAGACTTGTAATTGAATCCTTTTCCTGGCAATTTCAAAGGATTTGATTTGAAGTTCTTCAGTTTAACAAAATATGGAGTGGTAGTTTGACATCCAGGTCCGACAATGTAAAATTCAACATGTCTGGACAAGCTGATGATGATATGCAGACAAATTGAAACAATGTCCAAAAGAAATCAACTGTTTATGTGGTAAGATATAATAACATCACCTTATTTATTAAGAAGAACCTCATAATTTTACTTCCTATTGTAATTTTGATAATTGTTTCCTAGATATTTGATTTATGTCATAAGATTTAATTTATTTGTAAAATGTTTCTCATATTTTCTCTTTTAGGATGGCTGATTGGTATTTTTTTTATATCCTAAATTTTAAAAACCGCTTCAATAAAGAGTTTTTTTTTAACTAATGGAATTTAATATTACCATATATATTTTTTTTTAACTTTTGAAAATCTTTCAACAACCAAATGAACTCTCTGAAGAATATCGTGACAGGATGAAATGAGTCATGCAAAACAAGGTGAACTGAAGAAATCTTCCAAAAATGAGCTGTCAGAAGTGAACAACTTGAAAAAAGTGAATAGGATTTAATGAATGTAATGGCCTAGATAAGGAGGAGTAAGTGATAATTGACTATTTTCTCAACAGGTGGAGTAAAATTCCAGTAAACATTTCTTGGTTCTTAACTTCCAATCTTGGTAAATTTGTAGTAGTTAGTAGAAATGTTTCTCATCTGTTTTAATTGCTTGTTTTTATATATCATGTAAAGCAAAGAATCGGGTATATAATTTTCTTTTGCTTACAGTGTTACAGTGAATTGTGAATTTACAGTGCCTGAGAAAGTGAAAAGAATAATCATTGTCTCATCACAGAAGGAAGACATTCTTACTGAGCAAGTTGGCTCAAGCAGTAGCATTTAATATTTTCTATTTGGGAGGTGTTGTGTTCAAAGGACATGCTACATGTCTGACATATTACTCTGTCAAAAAGTCATTGGAGACCTTGTATCGAAACACCCAGCCAATATTGTGAGATTCTCTGTAATATGTCTCACTTCATGTTAGTTTTTTTACCTGAGACATATTTTAACAGACATCTCCCTCCTCAATCAGAAATATGTTTCCAGGTGAGAAAACTAAATATAATAGGAGGTAAGAATCAAATGAATCATGAATTCTTCTTACCTCATACTTCTATGTTTTTTTTAAACACAGCACCGCAGTATCGGCGACGATCGTCTATTTAAAAAACATAGAAGTATGAGGTAAGAAGAATTCACAATTCATTTGATTCTTATCAATAAAACCTCATAATGTTAAAAATTCCCAAATTTATTATATTAAAATAATGAGGTATAAATTACCACAGATTAAATTAAAATGCTTCATACCTCACCTCATATCCAGTCTTCTCTAATTATACTGCGATTTCAAAGCCTTGGTGGCTTCACCTTCAGTACCACTCGGCAACTGATGTTATGTCGATCAGAAGACCTACCTCTTCCCTGTGTTGGTGGACCGATAAACCTCCGAATCTATGGGAATTTCAAAGTTCATAAGTTTTTCTTTCTTTTTTTTTTATGTGGATTTTTTCCCCAAACTATAAGTTCTTTTGATTTTCTATTTCAAATAAAAAAAAACTCGTGGGTTGGGGAAAAATCCACATTAAAAAAAACAAGAAAGAAAAACCTACGAACTTTGAAATTTCCAAGGATTCGGACTGGATCCGGAGATTTATCGGTCCACCAACAGAGGGAAGAAGAAGTAGTTCTTCTGATCGACATATCAGTCGCTGAGAAAGTACTGAAGATGAAGCTGACAAGGCTTTGAAACCGTGGTCTACTTAAAAGACTGGATATGAGGTGAGGTATGAAGTATTTTAATATAATCTTAATTAAACCTCATAGTGATTTTTTCCTATAAAAGTTGAATATAAATTACCAATTCAATCTCTTGATAAATTTCCTTACATTATAACTTCCTATCAATTTTAAGAATTCAGCCAACATCCTAAAAACAATTTGTGAAAAATTACCAGTAGAGTTCTATGCTATTTTTGTACATTAATATGTTGTTGCTTGTGTTTGGCAATGAAACCATTAGCTCTCATGTACTCTGTTTAGCATTTAGATGAGGTCATCATTAAAGCAATATATGTAATCACTTTTACTTGGACCACCATTTTTTCTTGTTATGGCAATTTATTATCTGCCTACTAAAAGCCCCCAATATAAGTGGATGGTGCTGCAATCTGTCACCGATCAGTGGGTCCCCTAGACCTAACCATGAAGAGCTTCTTGAGCTCCCTAGATATTTTCACAAGTGTCAATTGTGAAATATTCCTGTGTTGATACAGACCAGCATAAAGTATTCAAATAGCTTTAATAATTTATAATCTATTTCTGCCAATACTCCCGTCTCAAGAGCCTCATTTGTAAAGGAGATTGCATTGTGGGCAGGTTGAGGATAAGTTTAGATAGGAAAGGTTTTGAATACAATTTATAAATCAGTTGGATAAATGTTTTTATATTTCACTTCATAAAGTTCCCTGTTTTCACAATACCGGTTTCACAAAGGCCATTTTGCCTTCATCTTTAAAACCAAACTCCAACTGACGATTTTATTATTAATTTAACACTTCTCATAGAAGGATAAATTATATTTGAAGAGTAAAATTTTTCCGCCTAGACCGGGACTCGAACCCAGGACCCTTGGGCCTTTCCGGGCCCAGTGCTCTAACCACCTGAGCTAACTGAAGCGAGTTACGATC
>JASPKZ010006304.1:0-35021 GCA_030220185.1 Diploptera punctata | reverse complement strand
TGTTGACGCTAACTGCTATTTTCTCCACAGAGTATATTACTTAGTCTATGATTTTTCTATCGCTGTTTTGGGTTATCGCTGGTTGGATCAGCGTTAGGGAGTGATAAGTAAGTGTACACCCCTTTTTTAACAAACGTTTGGTAACTCACTATGATGTTTGTGGGTTATGATTCAATGATAACGTTATCGCTGCTACTTCTAACTGCTACCGTGTATTTGCAGTTTTGAGATAGTGTAATTGCAGTTTTTTCCGCACCACCCTTTAATTTGTTAGGTTAGGAAGGGAGCAATTATTGTACATCCATTTTTAATAACGATTAGGAATTTATTTCGAAGGTTGGTCATACCGCACGTGCTGCCATCTAGCGACCATCTATATAACTTTCTGTAGGACTTCAAAGATACGTGGTTCCACCTAGCAACAGCTCTATAAACTCATGCGCATGTCACTGTTATTCTGTAGGACTTAGAAAATCTATTGGAAACGGTAAAGTACTGTTTTTCCGCATTTCATTTTACAGTCAAGCAATATTCTAATATTAATTTTAAGAGTCTGACTGAACTGTAGAGTCAGATTGGCCACAATATATGCATTCCATCCATCAGATGTAAAACGTCAAAACGATCTATGCGGTTTATAATCAGCTGCCTGTGAGCTATCTGAATCACAAAACAATAAATACTCTCCTTAAAAGCGTGGTTAGCACAACATTTCTACTCTACAGATATACACAATAACAAATTTAACTTAGGGTAATAAACATTCTCTATATCTATCCATTTCGATTACAATTTTTTTAAGTTTGTCATTGTCCATTCTTTTTAAAAATAGCCCGTTCACTGTTACTCACATGTTTATCCAAGGTACGAATCGTCTCTCTGACTCTTTATTTATAAACTGCATAATTTTTTGATACAATCAAACATCAAAAATATCAAAACCGTACACCGGCTCGTAAAAATTCTATTCAGCATGCAATCGACATATCAACATAGAACACACGCCGATCTATGCACACGCACTTTCGTAGTGTGCTTGCATAGAGAATGCGCTTGAATATGACAGTGTAACCAACAATTTTTCACGCACAAAAATAAAATCCCTTGTTTCATTTGTTGAAATACTCAAAACAATAATCATTAGATAATTAGTTTAAAATTATTGCGCTTTCTTATTTATATTCCAAAAACATTTTGGATATTTTCCTCTCTCAATTTCCTTCTACAGTTTTATTTTTCCAAAAGATCCTCAAAACGGGAGAGTATTTCTATATATAGTTTACTTCAGTTGGCAATTAAAAGTTAATTAAATAAAAAACATTTAAAAAATTGTTGAAATAACCATTTCTTACCTTTTTATATTATCATATTCATATAAACTACTTTTTAAATGGTTTTTAGATATATTTTAAGGATTGTATAAAATTTATGAATTCAGAACATATAAAGTATTTAAATTTTAGAATTTCTTTTTTTCCCTATAGGCCTACATCCAATAATTGAAATTTTTTTAGAGGAATTAAACCCAATGGGTACAACTAGGACACGACATACACCCAGTCCCAAGGTGGAGATTTTAAAAATCCCTTACCCCGCCATGAATTGAACTCTGGTCGCTGGAATGGAAGGTTGGGACACTACGGACTATGCCACAGTGACTTTTTAAAACTAATTAGTTATTGATAAAAACAATGGTGCACAATTTATTTTTTCTTTTCCCCAAAAGAAAATGATATATTAAATTGATGATATGATCTAGAAATGATTCTAGAAACTTGTCCACAGGCAATATTCTTAGGCCTTTTACTTTTATTATTCTTATTATTATATTACTATATATGTCGACTGCAGTATTCTACTGATTATGTTCCTTGCCTCTAGTCCTGAGAGACACAGGTTCAAACCCGCCGGGGTCGATGGATTTTTTAGGGTTGAAAATCCAAGTGACAAGTCCTCTGAGAGGGACTATAAGCTGTGAGTTCTGAGTTTTAAGATTTTCAGGCTCATAAAAGACCACAAACATGAGAAAAAAAGCCTCTGTGCAAAATTCAATCGACCTACATCCATCCAAGTAATACCTTAATTGCCTATTGGATGTCTCATTAAGGCGATGTGCTAACTATATATCACTTTTTTATTTAACATTCACAGGGAAAAAACACTATGAGGTTTAATTTAAGAATTAAATTAAAATTTTTAATATCATAAGTTCCAAATTTTTTTTTTAATTTAACATTAGATTGGCTCCGAAGAATGAATACAACCTAAATAAGATAATTAAAACAACTAAAATGAAAAAATGGAAGAAGAAACAAATCAGAAATATATCAGATCAAATGCAAGAATTATGACAAAATCTACATAGGAAAAACAAAAGGAATTTAAAAACGAGAGTGAAAGAACATCTTAGAATGTCAAAAAGGGTGAAGTGGACAAGTCAGCAGTAGTGGCCCATGCTTGGTCTGAAAAATATTTAATTGATACAAAAGCCAGCCTAATCAAACACACAGACAAATAGAAAGAAACTCATGGTTTGGGAGAGAAATCCACATCCAAAAAACAAGAAAGAAAAACTCATGAATTTCGAAACTCCCGCAAATTTTGGTTTGATCCAGAGGTTTATCAGTCCACCAATAAAAGGAAGAAGAAACTGCCAAGAAACGACATAACACCAGTCAAAGAGAGGCTACTGATGATGGAGATATAGCTCCGAAACTGCAGTCTAGAAGAATAAAGGATATGAGGTATTAAAAATATTTATTTAATTCTTATATGTCACTTGTTTATCTGTAGATAAATTAGCATAACTAAATTAGCTTGGTTAAGAAACTACGAGCAGGTGAGGTCCTGATGATGATATTACTATATTATCATAATCATTTGCCAATAATAAGTCTTGTATTAAACAAAAGATTTGTCATTAAAATGTTATTCAAAATTTTCAATCTAGTTTTATCCAAAATAATTTTCAATGTCTTTACCCTACATTTCTCCAGAACATAAGCTTACTTACTTACTTACTTACTCACTGACACTATCGAACCCATATATGGCCGCGCAGACATAAGCTCTCCATACATCCCTATCCTGAACTAATGCTTTCCAATCATCCCCTGTATAATCTACTTCCCTCAAATCATAGTTAATGTTATTCTCCCACCTCATTCTTGGTCTACCAACTGGGTGTTTTCCCTCTGGTTTTCCTACAAGAAGCTTCCATGCACGTCTTTCATTCCCCATACGTGCAACATGTCCTGCCCATCTCAGTCTACGAGACTTAACTGTTCTTATTATATCTGGCTTCCCATAAAGACCAAGTAGTTCATTGTTATGTAGTCTTCTCCATTCACCTGTCTGTTCATCTCTCTTTGGTCCAAAAATTTTCCTAAGTACTTTATTCTCAAATACTTGTAATCTCCTTTCCTCCCTTAAAGTAAGGGTCCATGTTTCGCACCCATATAATATAACTGGTAGAATAATAGTTTTATATATTTTCAGTTTTACGTTTTTTGAAAGGAGTTGGGACATCAAGAGTCTCTGCAATGCATAGTAGCATGCATTTCCAGAATTGAGCCTATATTTAATTTCTTTGTGCATCTCATTCCTATTTGTGATTATTGTTCCTAGGTATTTGAATTCAGCACTTCCTCAAAATTTCCCTCATTTGTCATTAGCTGTCCATTTCCATTAAATAATGAAATTCTACGTGTGACCATATATTTAGTTTTATTGATATTTACTTCCAGTCTTAATTTCTTAGTGTTACTCAATAGTGTGTGCGTGTTGTCCTTCAGTATCTCCTCGCTATCGGCCAATAATACTACATCATCAGCATAAACTAACAGCTTATTAATACCATTGAGTTGTAAGCCTTCCTCATTCTCTAAAGATTTAATGGCATGCTCTAGTACAAAATTTGAATAGTAGAGGAAATAGTGCATCTCCTTGCTTCAATCCATTCTGGATTTCAAAAGTGTCCGAAAACCGTTTGCCTACACGCACCCTACTCCTTGTGCCATTTAGACACATTCGTATAAGTCTAACTAACTTTTTAGGAATTCCGAACTCCAGCAGGATACTATATAACTTCTCCCTCTTAATTGAATCATATGCTTTTTTGAAGTCTACATACAGTTGATGTACAGTACCATTATATTCCCATTTCTTTTCTAAAATCTGTCTTATACTAAAAATCTGATCTGTTGTAGACCTGTTTCTTCTAAATGCACATTGATGATCTCCTAGAATGTCATCAATATAAGGAGTAAGTCTGTCCGCATTTCAGAACATGAGCTACAACCAGGAATAGACTTGTGCCTCTACCAGGTTTCACCTTCTACCTTTCCTTATGTTCATCCTAATCTCTCACACAACACACATTTAAACACATACCATCTCAAATTTGCAGTTCTGCTACAACAGTTATTCCTTCATTCTAACTTAATAATATTAATCGTATTCCAGACTATTTACAATAGCCACTATACCTCTTCCGAGCTAAGTTCCTGTTGTAATGTAAACAAATCAGATGTATGAACTGTGTTTTCATTGGTCGAATAACTGTTTGCCTTTAAGCATGTAAGAAAATGTAGTTCACTTTCTAACACTCAAAATAAATAAAATAAAAATAATCTTCTTCTTCTCCCTTTCAAGTATTAGGCCAAGGCCTGTTACGATCCTATAGAAAGCGTTTCATAGGACAGCCCAGAGATCTTCATCCTCTTGGTATATAATTATAAACAGCTTTGGGGATCCGATTTGAACTCATTCTTTCTGGATAGTGTTTCCAATTTAGTTGGTACTAAGTTACGTAGATAGGAAATAACACTATGAGGTTTTTTAATATTGTTTTTTTTTATTATTTCACTCACCTCATAACTGTGAACTGGTTGTGAACGTGACACAGCATTGAGGATGTCACAAAATATGTGAAGAAACCCTGGGTCTGCTATGAATTATGAGGTGAGTGAAATAATAAAAAATAAACAATATTAGTTGGTACTGTTTAATATATTCCAAAATTGGCATAGTCTTCAATTCTTTTAAGATATCGGTGTTCCTTTTCCGATCCCATCTGGTGTAACCCGCTGTTCTGCGCATGAATCTCATTTCACAAGCCGTTATTCTGCTTTCATGTTGTCTTTTTAGTGTCCATGCTTCACTACCATAGGTCAACACTGGTCTAGCCAAAGTGTTATATAAACGTAATCTGGTGTTTTTTTGTACAAGGGATGGTTTCATAACTTGATTAATAATTCCCAAACTTTTATTATAACTAGTAATTTTTTCAGGGATATCTTTTTCATCCCAGATAGAGAGATAGTATCCAAGATATTTAAATTGATTAGATCTCTCTAAAATTTTATTCTGGAGACAAATTTTACTTTTTATGGGGTCCTTCCCATGAAATGCCATAATTTTAGTTTTGTTAAGTGATATTTCCATATTAAATTTGGCAGCTAGTTTTTGTAAATTATAAATTGATCGTTGCAAATAATTTTCGGAAAGTGCCAGAAGAGCTAAATCATCTGCAAAAAGAATAGCATCGAGTTTGATATATAATAAAAACATATATTATCTAGTCCAAAAGCATTCAAGACTGAAAGTGTATAAAACACTGGCTCTTCCAACTCTTTTGTATGGTAGCGAAGTATGGACGTTGAAACAAAAGGATATACAGAGACTTAGATCTGCTGAAATGAGATATCTTCGGAGGACTGCAGGATACACACTACTAGATCACAAAAAAAATGAAGACATCTTAGAAGAATTACACATGGAATCTTTAGAAAACAAAATTTCTGATTATAAGTCAAGGTGGATGCAACATGTTCATCGAATGGAAGATCACAGAATACCCAAACAAATGTTAAGATATCAACCTGCAGGAAGAAGAAGACCAGGACGTCCACTCAAAAGACTTTTGGATGGTGTTTCTCTTGAGGCCGAAACAGGTCAACAAATGGCCTAAATTCGTGAATGTACTATGATGATGATATTATCTAGCACATGGCTATTTAAATTATGTGGGAGAATTTGGTTGGTAGCTAATGCTCTTGGAATTGGAGGATCTCCATTTTCCTTCTGGCTTCCCAGTAATGTCTAACTAGTTGCGATGACAGTTCTCCAGTTCTCTTTATAAGAGCATTACAATGGAGTAGATGGTCTCCGTTCATCACTGAGTTTGGATCTTCACATAGTATGCAGGATGGGGATTCAAAAATATTAATTTTATGCAAGAGTGCTGCCAAACAGCTATGTCTAGTAGTAATCCTAAAAATAGCAACAGCTCTGGTTCTTGGGTAGTCAGGGATTTGATTTTTATTTTTTAACAAACTTTTCCATTTTTTGTTAGAACTTTTTCTGTACATTCTTCTTTCCAGAATAGTTTTATTTTGTAATTTATGACTGTTTTTGATGTGTGAAATGAAATTTTGTTTGAGCTACTTTGTTTTATATTTGTTCCCTTTTTTTAATGGGAGAATTTTAGAATATACTAGTGGACCCAGCAGACGTTGTCTTGTCCAAACATTCAATTCTTGTATCATGGCCAGACAATAAAAATGTAAGTTACTTTTTTACCATAAAATTCACTAATTAATAATTTGCAAGAAAACTCTTCACTTGTCATCTGTTCTGGCTTAAAAAGCTTGCAGTATGATGTCACAATGTTGTCGCGCAGAATATGTCAGTAATGCAGATGACTACACATGACATAAAAAAATTCTTATAACCCTATCGCAGAGCAATATACTGGGTCCAATTGTGAATCCAAATCATCCAGGGATCCACTCAAATACACATATAAAGTTTCATCAAAATTGATGCAGTCGTTTAGGCAGTTTTTTAATTTCGTATTTCAAGTAAACTTCCACTTCTAATTGTCTGATTTTGCTCATTTTCAGATATTATCTACCTCAGTTTATTTTAATAGGATATACTGAGTTGCATTGTGAAACATCGAAAATTGTGACTGCTAGAACGTTTTTAAATTTTCACTTCATGTGAACTCCTACACCTAATGGATTTATAGGATCCAATTGTGATTCTAAAACATCCAGAGACCCACTCAAACACACACAAAAAATTCTATCAAAATTGGTCCAGTCGTATAGGATTTTTTTAAAACTTCAGATTTCAAGTAAACCCCACTTCTAATGGTCGAATTTCGCTCATTTTTTGACAATACCTACCTTGGTTTATTTTAATAGGACATATTGAGTTTTGTTTTGAAAATGAAAGTTGAAAGAGGGAATTGGTATATGAAAAAGAAGAAATTCCAATTTGTCAAAAACTCATCAAGCTGACCAGTGATTACCTTGTATTTGTGAGTAGTCCTTCCCTTTCATTCACCATGCATAAGCATGATTACTAATAGCTGCACCACAGAAGGTGAAGGATTGGACACTAAGCTCTGTCCAGGTCGGTTCCTTTAACCTTCAATGGAAGGAATTAAGGGTCTCGAAGTGGAATTCAATTCCCATGAAAGAAACATGCCACTGTGTCTACTATTGTTTCTCAGGGCTTCTATGCATACTTGAATTCATAAAATCTGATTTGCAAGGAGTAAAAATGCAAGCAGAAAAATTAAATGTACAAAATTATAACATTTATAATTAAAACCAACAAAATGAAAAGAAAAAAAACTGAAGAAGAAAACAAATCAGGAATTTATCCGATCAAATGCAGGAATTGTGATAAAATTTACATAGGAAAACATAAAAGAAATTTGAAAACAAGGGCAAAAGGACATCTTAGAAACGTAAAAAATGGTGAAGTGGAAAAGTCAGCAGTAGCTGCTCATGCTTTGTTTGAAAAATATCTAATTGATACAAAAGCCAGTCTAATTAGACAAATAGAAAAACAAAAAGAACTCTTGGTTAGGGAAAAAATCCACATTAAAAAAAAACAAGGAAGAAAACTTACGAACTTCAAAATTTCTGCTGATTCTGATTTGATCCGGAGGTTCATCGGTCCACCAACAGAGGGGGAAGAAGCAGTTCTTCCGATCAACATAACATCAGTCGACAAGAAATTACTAAACATGAAGCTGCCCAGGCTTTGAAACTGGTATAATATGAAGACTGGATATGAGGTGAGGTATAAAATATTTTAATTTAAATCTTAATTTTAAAAAATTGTTTTATTTCAAATGTTTGGTTAGATCTTGTCTCCCCTGAGACTATGCCATTGCTCATCATCAGTTTAATGTACAATTTCTCTCTTTCACTAGAAAATAAAAAATACACTTTTTTCACTATGACTTGACTTCCTTGAAATCTATTTCTTCCACAGATTTAATTGCACTATTCTGCTATGAGGTTTTTTTGGAATATGATGATTTCCAACATGCCATAATGATGTCAGGGAATTGTCTTTCCATATCTAAGTGTTCTTTTGATCATAACATGGAACTGGTAAAAATCAAATGAATCGTGATTAATTTAATTCTTATTAAGAAAACCTCATAATGTTAAAATTCCCAAATATATTATATTAAATGGAACTGGTAGCTTTTAATTTCCCCTCTGAAGGAAGCCATGTCCTAGAACTATCCTTACCTTAAAAAAATCCATACTTGTTTCTCATTTTTCTTTGTTAGCTCTGCAGCCATTTCAATCTGGTGACTCTGGCTGGATATACTCAAACATTTACAGGAAATGAGCTACTCCAAGACTTATTGAAATCCTTCAGGTATTCTAATTAAATGGTACTTTATTTATATATCCTACCATTAACTAATTTACTGGCACTATTTAACCTGGAGGTTCATTGCTGCACTAACTTCTTCATAGATCTCTATCCTGAGCTAATGTTTTCCAATCATTCCTTGTTTTACTTCCTCAAATCATGATTAATATTATTCTTCCACCTCATTCTTGGGGTATCTCTACTTATTTGTTCAATTTAGAATATTGCATTAAAGTGCATCAATTATTTAGGATGCAATGTATCATCTGCAGGAAGGAAGATATTAATATTAAATAAATTTTATAGAATGTGTGGCACTATAAAATGGACACTGAAAAATAAAACTTTGAGGAGTGCACAATTAAAATTTTACAAAATTATGGCAGTATCATGTCTTAACATATGCAAGTGAAAATTGGACTCTTAACCGTTCAGACAGAAGAAAAATAGAAACTGCAGAAATTAATTTTTTTTATTTTAAAATCATTAGGAAGTAACATATGGAGGTTTATTTAGTAATATTGAGTTTGTATTTTTTAACATTCTTACCTCATATGATTGTGTTTTAGTTAATTTAACAAATAAATTTTTCGCTTCAATATAAGTTATCCCTTCAATGAAGAAGT
Organism: Diploptera punctata; assembly: GCA_030220185.1. NCBI lineage: Eukaryota > Metazoa > Arthropoda > Insecta > Blattodea > Blaberidae > Diploptera > Diploptera punctata. The sequence goes on along the minus strand of JASPKZ010006304.1, from coordinate 25,704 downwards.
GTTAAATTATTAATAATAATCGTTAACCAATAGAATTGACAACATGAGAACAATTGGGTATGAACCATGTTAAAAGAATTAAGTTATGTAGATAGGAAATAACACCAAGAAGGTTTTTTAATATTATTTTTTTATTCACTCCCTCATCCTTCATAACCTCCTCTTCATAACCTCCCGCAAACCCAGGGTTCGTCACATCATTTGTGACATTCTCAATGAGAGTGAAATAAAAAATAAACAATATGTTAAAAGAATGCCTAAAGGATGAACCTTCAGCTGTTATTAAAGTACAAACCAATAGGACATAGAATTGTTTGACGGACCATTTACTATAGAGGGAAGATTCATTAGATCCCACCTGATGGTCAGAAGGCCTATTTTCATGAAGTAGGAAGAAGTGCATCTGTTACACATACAATGGGAAATAAGGAACACTACTAAATCTAAACCTCAGTATGGGCAAATTTACATTTCCTTTGCCAAATGCATATGTCGAGCCTTAGAAGTAAAGGCCTAACAGTCCATGAAAGAGACTTAACAACATATTATACAAAGCTTTCTCAATATGTATTTCTGGGAGGTGAATGTTCATAAAAAAACTATTCACAAACTAAATATCTATATCGGAAGTAGGATTTTTAGATAGATAGGGTCATCGTTTGATTAATGTCTTTGACAGATTCGTCCGATTCCTGAATGAAACCAATTTTGTCAGGTCCATCCAATCTCCCCCCCTGTCTCTATATGTTTCTCCTTCATGTATAAAAATATAATTTCCTGACTCCAGGAGTTTTTAGGTCTTCCCTTACCAAATCTTCCCCTCATGATTCCATGCCAAAAACACATTTGGAAGCCGATCCTATTACATTCGTGCGGGACATGTCCATACCATCTTAACTGCTGAGTTTTAAATAAATAGGAGTTTTAGGAAATCAATAAAATCCAAATTTTAATTAACAAAACCCAGTTTTTAATGTTGTCATTTATTAAATTTACAAAGTCACTCCAACTTTTCAACACTAATTCTATGAATTAATAGAATAATGAAAACCTAATAGCCAATTTTGTCAGTACACTCCCAATGCTTCTGTTTGTAAGATGCTTTCCATGTAGAATATATTTCCTGACTACAGGAGGTTTATTTAGGTCTTCCTCTACCTTGTCTTCCCTCAGGTTTCCATTCCAAAACACATTTGGTAGCCGATCCTATTCCATTCACTGGACATTCTGTATCATCTTAATTGCCGGAGTTTTAATATAATAGGAGTTTTAAGAAAATCAATACAATCCAAATTTAATTAACAAAACCGAGTTTTAATGTTGTCATTAAAAATTTACAAAGGTCAACTCCAACTTTTCAACATTGATTCTGTGAATTAATTGAATAATGAAAACCAAATTACTTTCACAAATAGAAACCAAATCCACATACATTTACATAATACATATATCACAGTTCAAGATAGAAGTGCTAGTATAAAAATCATAATTACCTGTTAATTCACCAAGGATGATGTCACAAAAAGTCAGTCACACAGGACACTGCGTAAGCTAAGCAAATTCCTCAGCAAGTCAAATTATGTACCCATTTTGTTCGTTTACAGAATACATTATATATTTTTAGTCTGGACCATCTTACCTCAACATTAATATGAGGTAATATGTCCAGACTAAAAATAATTAATTAAAATAACCTCAAAATATAACTTCCTAAAATTACATATTAATTACAGAATATATATTATTTTGTTAAATTTATTAGAGAACTAAATTTCTGATGCCATCCTTATTCAAAATATCAGATGGCAGTAAAAACCAATCATGCATAATAACCATAAGTTATTATTAGAGATCGGATTATATGCAACACCAAATAATTAAAAAATAATAATTACTTTATTATATATTTTATTTCTAAATTAACATAATTAGTATTTTTATATCTATTTATTAATATTAGACAGTTATCACTGATAAATTATAAATCAGTATCAGGTAAAAGTATTGTTTACAAATTAAAATATTCTACATTTTGCTACTTTTGTAAACAGAAACGATCAGTAATGTTCCAAATGTTCGGTAGTTAGGTTGTGTCTTCGATTGCTCAAAATATGTTTATAAACAGAAAAGGACCTTTCTACGTCAACTGAAGTAATTGGGCAGTATTTGAATTTGGTGTGACTATTTTGGCACTTATTATTTCTGGCAAAAGCTTGCCTGTCCCATTTATAAAACTATTAACCCATCAGCGTGGAATGACGTCGCAGTGCTTGCATAAAACACAAACACTACTTCTCTGCGGAAGTGCTGACCGACCATGTTCAACATGCCACCACATTTGTTGTATTATGATTCTTAATGAAAATATACCAAGAAAACAGGGCTTATAATGAACTGCCATCTCATAGAGGAGATATTAAAATTTCCTTTAACATAGACTATATATTTAAATGCTCCCACGCTGAGGTGTTAATTTGACACAAAGGTTCAAAGCCTGGATTATTGTTCAAATTGTTTTTGTTTTCAAAACTTTAACGTAAGTTTTGCTTGAGAATACCTATGGCAATAGGGAGTTCAGTTGTTGGATTTTATCCAGTAACTAAATACATTCAATCAATTGCCAAACCTTGAATTTCAAGCTTTTTAATAGTTGCAGGTGTATGGGAAAAATGAGTGCTAATCACAGCTATGTTTTTTTAAATACTAAAATCGTTAAATGCTTCCTTGCACTGACAAACAACCAAAGTCTCTGCACTATCAAAATTGTTTACTACGCTTTTGATGGCCTCGAAATGTTCATTGTAAAAAATATAGATTTTTAAAACATTGAAAATATAACGCGAAAACTAGTTAACTAGATTTTAGTTAAATATGCAATAACAGACGAAATAGGTCTAAATATGGCAAATTGCATATAATCCGGTCTCTAGTTATTATATATTTGGATATTATTATATAATCTGAAACCAATTTAATAATATCTAACAATTCATTTTTCATTACTTTATTAAAATATTAAATAAATTAAACTAATATATTCAATACATGAAATATAATACCATTACTAATTTAAGTTAATGGCTGTTGCTAGTCAATTTTTTAATTTCGAGTTTCAGATAAACCCACAATTCTAATGATCGATTTGACGGATTTTTGGAAAATGCCTTCCTCCGTTTATTTTTAATAGCAAAATGCTGAGTTTCAATGTGAATATCTAAAAAAAATTGCTACTGCTAGGAGCAATCTTCAAATTTTCATTTTAGGCAAACTCTATACCCTGATTTTGCTGGTTAACAAAACTCTCATTTACATTCAATCTTAAATATACATTTTATCACTTACTCTTAACGAAAGACACATTTTAATTTGAAGATAAATTTTTTTCTCTTCAAAAAAAAATCAAAATTTCATTTTTAATTAATTGCTATATGTCAATTGTCAACATCTGTCCATTTTTTAATTATGATACTGTAATGAATTTCTATGTGTGATTAAATATTTGGTTTAATAATATTTACCTCCAGCCCGACCCAATTCTTAGTGTACTCATAAAGTGCCGGTTAGCCCTTAGTATCCCTCGTATCTTAATGATACATAAGGATATACTATCAGCTATAAGATCATTGAGTTGTACCCTTTATCCTCTAAGTTGAGGCAATCTCTAGTACAAAATAAATAGTAAGGATATATATAAAAATTTAGATATCATACACAGAATGATTCTTAGGTTGAAATGATGACCAAATATTGCAGTACGTTTACTGTCTGTGGCATGACATTCAGGAGTTAACACTAGTTCAAGTGAAAATTAGTTTAGCTATGGTAATAGTGTACTAACTAATCACTGGCACATCCACATGAGGTTCAGGCCGCATCGATATAGCTCTCCATACATCCCTACCCTAAGCCAACATTTTCCAATCATCCCTGTGTGAAATTTACATCCCTCCAAAATCATGGTTAATGTCATTCTCCTGCCTCTTCTGACACTTCCCTCTGATTTTCCTCCAAACCCCCAATTAAAATTGGTATTAACTATAAAGAAATTATGATAAACGTGGTGAGCTGTTACAATAACATTGTAAATTTTGATCCATCTCCAATAAGAAGACCCTGGTTGGGTTTAATTCTGCTCGGATTCCTCTTTTATACCCCATTTGTATGTGCCACATGTCCCTGCACATCACAGACTTTTCATGGGTATTTCCGAAGATACCTTAAGTGACTTAAACCGATACAAAACATGATACGTATTTCTGCCTTTTTAATACTTAATGTCTGGTCTTGTAGACCAGATACAATATTATTTAGACTGGCTATGGACCAACATGATTGTGGTAATGAAAGAAGATGATTTATAAGATCAGGTTACTGTCCTTTTTCCAATCATGAGGCAAACAGTAAAGGCATACCAAAGTATATTCTTCTATACTCAATTTATATTTGCCTGTTCAATTCTTTTGTTGTGCATTGTACTGTCAGAGAGCACTAAGACTTTCCACTCAGCTCATTTGAGAAGTAAAAGTGCCAGAATACAAGATTAGGGGCTACATTCATTTAGTTCAATTCTTGTTAGACTATAGGCAAGATATTGACCCCATCTCCCCATGAGCATAATTAGTGCAGGCAAGAAAACAAAAAAAAAAATCGAAATGGTTGTGCTGGTGTACAAAACAAAATATAAAATGAAACAATAGCATGTAACAAATGTGAGAAACACCATTGCATGTCTGGACTGTTTCTGAGATTTGTTACATAAAAACAGCATTTCAAGGTGAAATAGATATATTTTGACATATAGAGGAACTTCGGGGTGAATGTGGACCCCGTGTTTGAATTTACTGTTTTGAAACAGATAAAACTAAGGAACTCACAATTTGGGGAGAAAATTTAACAATTCACAAAAATAGAAAATAATGCAATTTTGAAATTACAGAAGAAAAAAAAAAAAATTGATTTGGAAGTTCATTGGTCAAGTCCAGGTAATAGAGGAAAGAGAAAAAGAGAAATCAAGTTACAGATCCACCAAATGCCGATTCCACAGTTAGAAGGATTGATAATGATGCTTAATGCATCGAAACCTGGATCTTCAAGAAATCTATAAATATGAGGTGAGTGTGAATATTCTAAATTCATTAATTTTTAGTCTAACAATATTGTAAAATGATCCCTAATACTTTTTATTATTATTGCCAATGGTATTATTTTTTAATAAAAATAGTCGTCAATATTACAATTTAATAATAATAATAATAATAATAATAATAATAATGCAGTATGAAAAAGTGACGATTCTCATGATTTTAAATGCCATAAACTAAGACACATTACCAAAGCAATAGTGCTTACAATCATCAAACAAAATTTCACTTTTTTCTTTCAATCCGTAAATCAGTTTTATCTGATCCTATGTGTTATTAAATGCTAGCTTTAACATTTTTTTTTTAATTTGAGAAGCAATTTCACCAAATAAAAAAAAAGGAGAACTTGTTCTCTATAAACAATTGTAAAATCACAACCACACAATGGAAAATAGTTACTAATGAGAAATGAATGAAGACATTAGTATTGTAAATCTAAAAAGGTGTAGAAACTCCATTTAGTGGCAATTATTAGATTGTGAACTGTAAAACAAGATGAAAACGTTGGAAAATTTGGATAGCACTTACAAACTTTTTTTTTGCGCGATAGTGCATTTTGTTGTATTTACAGCAATGGATGACTATGACTGAAAGTTCAACTCCTACATTTCGGGGTTTCCCAACCTAAATAACTATACTGTAATAAAATAACTATACTGTAAAATACATATTACAAACCATGTGTGGGAAGTAAAACCACTACCCTCTACATATACTACATACAATGTATACACAAAAAAATATCCAAAGATAGTTTTAATATACATTATACGAAACAAATTACTGCATTTTAAATGAACTGAACTTTATTTGAAACAATTATAAAACAATAAATACGTACTACTTGCTTGCCATTTTATTACTGCTTGTGTCACGGCCTTCAGTAATTTCAACTAATAACCATTACCCACCAATGTAACGTTAGCCAGGTGTTTATAATGAACGCAAATATTTCCAACAAAGATATTATTTTAATATTATTTATTATTTTGAAAACACCCATCGCGCAAAAAATAATGTACAACAATGTTTGTGAAGTGTTTTCCAGAATCTTGGAATTAACTTTTCCTCGCCTTCTGTAAAAACCCACTCCCAACCTACCTCGCATCATAATATACTATTTTTGTACATACATCTCATGTTTTTTTTATTATTAATTAACATTTCTCAATGAAAGATAAATTAATTTGAAGAGAAAAATTTTCGCCTAGACCGGGACTCGAACCCGGGACCCTTGGCTTTCCGGGCCAGTGCTCTACCAACTGAGCTATCGAGGCGAGTTACGATCTAGACGCAAATTTTTACTCTATATACGTTGTAATTCCCTATCGCCAAATGCATTTGAAACCATTGTTTCTATCTTCTGCAATGGCGGCTTCTTAGTTAAGAAGACATTTATGGAAATTAACATTACTTTAAAAGCCAGTAAGGCCTCTAATAGATGTTTTTTATTATTATTTAACATTTCTCAATGAAAGATCAGTTAAATTTGAAGAGAAAAATTTTTCTCTTCAAATTTAATTACATCCCAATGTTATTTAATACTAAGGTTTTACCTGTAAACTGAAAGTTTTATCATCAATTTAACAAACATTTCTTTAAATATATTTTGGGAAGTCTGAATAATGCTACACCCACTTTCCCAATCTAAAAATGTACTACAAATAATGTAGTAACCACACTAGAGAAAAAGATATAAAAATATAGGGTTATAGTAATTTTTTTGTTTATATTTTAAGACCAAACTATCTTCAAACTTAATTTTGTAAAACTGGAGGTAGCATTATTCAGAATATTCTACATTTTAAAAGTTTAGGTGTCTCTTATTACGTTACACACATACAAATCATTAAATTGTATCATAATGAAATTAAATTATTCTAGATTAAAAAATTATACCAATTTTAAACTGACTATTTAACTCATGCCACAAATGCTAGTCAATGACCAATCACGTTACAATGAATGTTTTTTTAAAAACCAATGACAGTCGTGTTTCACCTCACTCTTTATCGATTTCTCTTTATCAGCTCCTGCTTTTGTGATAAAGAAAGCTCCTCCTTTTTAATGTTCTGAACAGGTCAAAGCATTATTTTTTCTCCAACAAATACATTGGATATAGCAAATAATGAAAAGATTCCTTGATTTTGCTGAGTTTGTTTACTAAAAAATAAATTAATAACCCGTAATATTGAATTATGATATATAGTTTGATGTGTTTCATTATTTCTCCATTTGGGTGCACTCTTACAATATTGCGATCTTACATAGCAATAAATAATATGATCAAGCAGCAGTGAATGAACATAACCTCACATTTCTGATTTGTTTTCAAACATCGCCGTTTATGTTAAATATATAAATATTTTAAAATAACTATAGTTAAACAATGATTTGTGAGTAAACAGCCTAATTTTATTCGTTAAATAGTCCTAACAAATGTCACTCTTGATTTCCAAATTATCTAGACAAATTCACTCCTCACTTCGTGAGTCGTGAATTTATCGATAATTTGGAAATCACTCGTGGCATTACTTATGATAAGTCCAGCCACGTTATTTACAAATAAATGTTTAATTACCATTCCATTTCAGAGTAATTAATAATCAATGAAAGTAGCCTTCAAAAAGAAAGAGAAAAACATTTAAAATTTAAGAAGTTTACATATCATCACATGAAGCAGCACAAGTTTCAAAAAGTTCAACATAAGATTTGGCACTGAAAAACGATTTTAGCCTCAATAAAATAACAAATGCCCACATATATGAGAATATGAAAGAAGAAAATAAATCAGGTATTTATCATAAGTAATGCCAAGAGTGATTCCCAAATTACTGATAATTCATGACTCACAAAGTGAGGAGTGAATTTATCTAGAGAATTTGGAAATCAAGAGTGGCATTTGTTAGGACTATTTAACGAATAAAATTAAGCTGTTTACTCACAAATCATTATTTAAATATAGTTTATTTTAAAATATTTATATATTTAATGTAAATGACGATGTTTGAAAACAAATGAGAATGTTGTTTCATTTGTTTCATTCACTGCAACCAGATCATTTATTGCCAAATAGAATCACAATATTGTAAGAATGCACACCCTAGTGGAGAAAAAAATGAAACATCATTAGAGATTATTAATTAATTTCTGATTGTCCTATGCTGTAAATATTTTTCTGCAACATTAACCCATTTGATCCACTGTTCCATTTTTTGGATCAAAAGTTTTAAATTTTCCCTGTGAAAAAAGTCTTTAGTATTTTTCTTAAGTTGGCCATACTGAATTGCTTCTGGAGGCTTTGAACTTCACTTTAAAACCATTAGTACTTGTGTCTAACATCATTTGGGCGGTGCTGCTGTTTCAGAAATAACGCCTTTTTTTGAAGAATGACATACAAGAAAAGGTAAGTGTATTTCATTTTAACTGATGGTTATATTTCGAATTACATCATAGCAATATATACGATAGACATGAACATTTTTATTGGTATGTTTGTTTGTTGATTGTTACTCATCAACAATGAACAATAATGAAAAATATTTCTATGTTCCATTTTTGGAACAGTGGGATTGAATGGGGGCATTGAAATAGCATGATATGTTTTCTAGCTTGACTACTGATGAAATTATATCCATATTATAAGAAGATACAGACTTTACTGAGGCTGATATTTACATAACCCCTCCAGAGAACCAAGCCAATCAAATGAAAGACTCTGGTGATGAGAACGAGAATGGTATAAATCACCTATCAGGCAATCAATTGAGGGCCAGTGCAGAAGCTAGAGTGACAAAGTATGATAATGGGGAAATCATTACCAAGGAGGTGAGTTATACAATTATCAACTCTGGATCATAGGTTCAAAACCTAGCACTAAGTAAAATTACCTCTATAATATATTATAATTATTTTATAAAATATTGCAATTATATAAAGTAAATATAATTTTTCCAGATTCAGCTAGGAGAACCTGAAACGCCATCCCAGCTCAGCAACCACTCCAAGGTTCAAAAAAGTGGTAAAATATTGCATGTCTTGGACAATAACTATCATAAGACGACAGATTTTCTAAAGTTCGTCCACTTTGAAAAATGCTAAATTAGAGACTGTTAAGAGCGTCAACAACGAAAAGTTCTTATGTATTGACGAGGCTATGATTCCATACTTTGGCAAACATGGCGCCAAACAACATTATTCAGGAAACCCAATAAGATTTGGTTACAAGGTGTGGTGCCTAAGCATACGATTAGGATATTTAGTTCAATCGGAACCCTATCAAGGAGCTACAACAGGTAACACTAGACCTGAATTTGGTGTCGGTGATTCGGTTGCTCTAGATTTGATATTCAAACTTCCAAACGAAGATAAAAAGGGCTTACAATTTATTTTTTGATAACTTTTGCACGTCATTATCCCACTTGGATGCACTGAAAATAAACGGATGCACTGGAACTGGAACAATTCGTTCAAATAGACAGAGGATGCTCCTTTGAAGGATCCCAAAGAAATTAAAAAAAATAACCAAGAGGTACATATCAGCAGGTCAGTGATGATAAGTCAGGTGAGACCCAGATCCGCTGTCATTACAATAGTATTGCTACTGCTGCCCCAAATAGAAGTGGCGTTGAACCAACTGGTAACGCAATGATACAGCCGAGCTGAGAGAAAACACAAAGAAATAATTGTATTGTGAACTGTAACACTAACATGGGCGGCGTTGACAGGCTTTTGATGAAAATAAAGCGAACTACAGAATCAACTACAGGTCTAAAAAGGTACTACTAACTGCTTGCATCCCTCTCAAACGTTTCAATTAGTAATACTTGGTTGTTGTACAGACAAAACACCACAGTCCAAAAAACAGTCCACTCAACTTGATAGTCTTCACAAGATATGTAGTAAATTGTTATTTCCAGAAATACACAACACGCCATTCACCAGGAAACACAATGCGCATTCCCAAACCAGTGCACAAAAGAGTAACTGAATGATGTCCTCTACGACGGGAAGATCATCTTATACTGTCATTGGGTAAATAATTGAGACGTGGACAATGAAAAAAGAATACTACAAAGCAGTGTAGAAAATATAAAGTCCCCTTACATGCAAACTGTTTCCTACAATTTTACATGCAGCAGTAAAAGAAAATATTGAAACACAATAATTATACAATTATTTGAAATAAAAATGATTATTCTGTGACTAATTAAACTATATATGTAATGTTATTTAATGTACTTAACTAATTATTAATAAAATAATTAATTAATGATTTTTTTTTCAAATTTTGCAACAGTTAATTTCCTGTACCCATTCGTTCCCACTGTTCCATTATTGGATCAACCATTCTCAGGCACTAAGCATATTATTATAATGATGAAAGTGGTCTAGATGCATTATTAGTATTGTAGGCAACTGAAATAAACACAAATTTAAGAAAAAATCAATGGCAAATGAATTTGGGATCTAATGGGTTAATTCCGTGGAAATAATACGTTTAAGAAAGTGCAAACAGTGGTTTCTTTTTTTAATGGTATAATCAATTGCAACAAATATTTTTTCTATTATATTTCGTCAGCAGAATCTGGTTACATTCGTGCACTATATATACAATCTGGAAGCCACTTGATAGAATGAAAAGCGATGAAATTGAGGTGAAAAACGACTGTGATTGGTTGTAAATCAAAATTAATTGAAATGTGATTGGTTATTGACTGCCATTTGGGGCATTAGTTAAATAGTCATACAAAATATGGGGATTGTGATAAAATCTACATAGGAAAAACAAACATATATTTGAAAACCAGAGTGAAGGAACACCTTAGGAATGTTAAAAATGGGGAAGTAGAAAACTCAGAAAACTTTAGTTTACCTTTTCTAATACATTTCCTCTAAGTCCTATAAAGTAATAGTGCACATGTGCAAATGTTTATAAAAGGTTTATACAGCTGTCGCTAGATGGAACCTCATATCTGTGAAGTCCTACAGGAAGTTTATATAGCTGTTGCTAGATGGAACCACTTAACTTGAAATAAATATGACCACATTTAAATTAATGTTGGGAAGTAAACATTATGAGGTTATATCATTAATATTGAGCGGAGAACATATTTTTAATAATGACTGAAGATGAACAAAAAATCCATTTGAAACCAATCGTCTCAAAGAAATTTGAAATTGTATGAGGTGAGTTATTAAAAATATGTTCTCCGCTCAATATTAATAAATATGACCAACCTTCGCAATAAATTTCTAAACATTTATTAGAAATGGATGGACACAAACTTACCCCTTCTTAACCTACCAAATAATTTACATGCATATTATTTAATTAAGTCTACACTAACTTTTCCCATCGGAACTTAACAAAATGAAGTGAGTGAACATCTATTTCTTAATATATATTTTAAAATGTTGATCATTTCAATTTCACAGATATCTCCACTATTTAGCGGAAATTCCTTTAAGCATTTGCACATGTGCACAATAAGTTCGAAGAAATCATTGCATATGTAGATAAATATTTTAAAATTTGTAAAAATTATATATGTATTGCTGCAAAATGTTTAAAAATAATATGAAATGTTAGCAAAGACAGAAGAAGTACATACAACAACAGTATTATAAGAATATACTATGGAAAATCAAGGGTAAGGTAATCTAAAGTCAAGCTCAAATAGCTGCAGTAGCCACTCACGTTTGGTCAGAAAAACATAAAATTGAAAGAAAGGCAAAATTAATTAAACAAGTAAAAAATTTAAATAATCGCAGTTTGGAAAAAGATTGACGTTGAAAAAAAGAATTTTGAAATCCCCGGAGAATGTGATTTGAACTGGAGCTCATCAGTCTACCAACAGATGGAAGAGGAAGCATTGCCACCAACAACCGAACAGCGGTCAAGTAAAAACTGATGGTGGAGGATTATTAATTTCTCTGAAACCAGTCTAAAAAAGATGAAATATGAGGTGGGATGTAATTTTATCAATATTTAATAATTATACTCTCTTGCATTCATCTCAACTGATATTTGAAAGTAGCTCATTTCAAGCTGAAAGTAGGCATGCAGAGGTCTTCATATAATAAAGTTGAGAATTTTTACATTATGAGGTTTTCTTAATAAGAATCAAATGAATTGTGAATTCTTCTTACCTCATACATCTATGTTTTAACACAGAACTGCAGTATCGGGAAACATCATTCCCATCGTCAGCTGTTGTCACAACTGTCAATTTTTCATTATACTGGTAATTTTCTAAACTACCATCTGGTGTTATTTGAAGAACTTTGCAATCAATTTGGTTTGTCCAGAAACTCAAAATTCATGCTTCTAGTATGTTTTTTTTTTTAATGTATATATTTTCCCAAACTGTTAATTCCAAAGGTTTAGATGGATGTTTCAAAAGTTTTGCTTCTTTTCAATTCTATGATTCTCTAATAAACTATGAGCTACTATTGCTGAATTGTCAATCTCACCATTTTTTATATTTCTAAAGTGTTCTTTTTTGCGAGTGTCTAAATTCCTTTTTTTTTTTTTCCCTATATATACTTTATTACAATCTTTGTAATCAATTTGATAAATTCCAGATTTTTTACTGTCTGGGGTGCCAGCTTTTTTATTAGACAACAGAAGATTACCCAGGCTGAATTTGTTAATCGGAGCTAATGTTATATTAAATTTTTGAAAATGTTTTGAAATTTGTTATGAATTTTTGGAAGGTAAGTAAATTTCTTGAATTTTTCATCTTTCTTGGAATTATGTTGTAGAGTGGTGTATTCATGTATCCTTTTTTTGCTGTTTAAATTTCTTTAATTTCTTCTTTATTATGTCTTCACCAAAACCATTTAAGTTAGTTATGTGTACAATACGATTATATCCATTATCAAAATCCTCTACATTAAGCGGAATATTGTTAATCTAATAGACTGTGAAAATTGCATGTTTATGTGAAACATGATCAAAACCTGAAGATTTTATGTAGTTATCAGTATGAGTGTCTTTACGATGAATTCCGATTCATTTGATTCTTATGCAGAGTTCTACTGTATCAGCAGTGCCCTGATCTACTCATGGCATCCATTCTCTTATAAAAAGCACCATTTCTATTTCATCCAGGCAATCTTTAAAAGTTAATGGATCCACTTTCTTTCATTTCTTCATAAGTAAACACATTATGAGAAAATAAATTTACATGTCTTTTCAGCCAGCGGAGACAATTTTAATACTGTAATAGAATTATGTCAATGAAATTTAAATATCTGGGAAAAACTTAAGTTTGATTTCCACCATAAATTTAAGCCTTACAGAATAACAGTGTGCATGTGCAAACATGTATTGAATTGACGCTAGGTAGAACCACATATCTGTGAAATCCTACAAAAAGTTTATAGAGTTGTTGCCTGTGAAATCAATATGATAACCTTCACAATAAATTCCCAAATGTTAATTAGAAATGGATGTACACTAACTCCCTCTTACTAACATAACAAAATAAATTATATGCACAAAATTGCACATCATTTTATAAACTATAAACTAATTTTGTGAACACTAACTTTCCCATCAGAACTTAAAAAATGAAGTTAATTCTTGAAATATGGTGTGGAATTAATTGCGAATGTTGGTGACATCAACTTCACTGACATCTTGTGGAAGTTACATGAAGCATTTGTGTATTTCACACATATGCACTGCAGTTCTGTAGAAATTTGAAAAAAATCATCGCATATGTAGATAAATATTTAATAACTGTAAGAAAAATGTTATAAGTATTGTAGTAAAACATTTAAAATAGTACAAAATGTTAATAAAGACTGAAGAAGTATGTAGAGCAACAGAATTACAAGAATATAGTATGGAAAATCAAGTGGAAATTAATCTAAAGCTTAGTCAATACGAGGGTGAATCAAATATAACCAGAATTATTGTTTACAATTTTACTGAATTAACAAAAAAAATACAAAACCACCACCTCATTTTTCTACATAGTCTCCTGCATTTTCAACACACTTTTACCATCGAGTTGGCAACTTTTGATGCGTCCTTGAAGAATGAGGGATGACATGTAGTCAGCCAGTTGCGCATGAACTCCTCTACTGCTGCATTGTCACCAAACCGCCTTCCTCCCAGGTCTTCTTTCAGTGGCCCAAACAAATGGTAGTCACAGGGTGACAAATCTGGACTGTAAGGAGGATGTTCCAGAGGTGTCCAATGCATTTTTGTCAGTTTTTCGTCAATTTTTTTTGTTCCTGGCTGAGGAGCCGAGGAACCCACCTGGCACACAATTTTCGGAATTTGAGCTCATCACTGATGATGGCTTGAACACTTCCAAAGCTTATTCCAACGCGTGAAGCAATTTCAGAAATTGTTATGCGCCGATCCTACTCAATAAGGTCCCGTACAGCATGAATGTTGTCTGCAGTGATGCTTGTTCGTTGCCGTCTTTGGTGGGGCTCATTTTCCACTGAATCCCGGCCCACTAAAATTTTTTTGCGCCAATCATACACCTGCATCTTCGAAAGGATTGCTTCCCCGAACTGCGCATGGAGTCTTCTCAAAATTTCAGAAGGTTTAGTGGCCTTCTTTCGCCAAAAACTTAATAATAATGCATTGTGCAACAGACGTGTGTACCTCTTGCTCGCTCATGATGTACTGAAGCAAGCGGCCGCTCTTCGGAGTGCGACACATAAAGATCCCTACTCCAGACACCCCCACCAACTTCCAAACCGCAACCTTTGCAGTTTGCTACCAGAACCTCCAGATACAAATTCCGGTTTATATTTGATCCACCCTCATATCCGTCTCCTAGGATTAAATATTTTTACAATGTAGTGTGTCTCAAACTAATGTAAACACTTTACTTCACTTATCAAATCAGACATGCACAGATTTGATGGTTCATGGCACTGTAAATAAATAAGGGGCAAGTGTGATTATTGTTTGATCAACTGAAATATTATTGAAGAACAGAAAATGTAGTGAAGCTTGAAAATGGAAAACTGAATAGCTTTAGAGAACACCTGCTTGCTACACAAAACCACTGGAGAAATTGAGAAAGCAGATTAAATCATGGCTAATCTGCTATTCCATATACAGATGATATAGTCGACTCAGTTATTTAGTTTCCAGGCGGCATCAAAGGCAACTGTTTCCCTCTTGCTTAAAAAATACATTGTTACTGTCAGGTAGAGTCGGGGAGTTGTTGTTGTAGAGCCTTCTAAGACGCTGCTCTGATCACCAAAAACTGAAAAAAAGTTCTCTGCCAATAACGTCTTCGCATTTGTAAATGACGTTTCCATGTCTATTCCACGTGGATATAATTATCTTAACAGCGCTGCAACTTTTGTTTTTTGCAGTATCTTTAGTTGGTAAAAATTTATTCTAGTGAATAAAACGTGACGCCACTTGATATGCTAAATACTTATGCGTGCAAAATAGACCTATCCAACCACAAATCAAAGCACTTGTAAACTAAATGACTGAGCCTAGTATATATATACCACTTTGTTCCATGTCATTGTTGGATAGTACTTAATTGGAAGGTGATTATTTTGAACACATAAAGGGTTAAGAACAATTGAAATTTGTTTAATTTGGTTGCCGAATTGTAGTGTTTCATTCAAACAGTGATTATAAATATATATATATATATATATATATATAAATTTGAGACACTCTATATGTTTTTAAGTATTTACAGATCTTGCAAAAATCAATATTAGAATATTCATAAAATTTAATAAGGATTTTACATAACAGTATAAGAAACAATAGTATATATGATTAAATTAATTATTTTATTTTAGGAAGTAATATTTTAAGGTTCTTTTTATCAAGTTTTTTTTTTAATCTACATATATCTTACCTTGAACATGTTTCGATATACTCTTCTATCATAGACTATTATATCTGATGATGATATAGAAGAATATATCAAAACATGTTCGAGAACAAATCGACATCAAATTGAGGTAAGATATATATAGACTCAAAAAAACATAATGTTTAAATTAATGCTTCATACCTCTCCTCACATCCAGTCTTCTAAGTAGATCACTATTTCAAAGACTTGGCGGCTTCATCTTCAGTACTTTCTTGTTGACTGATGTTATGTCATCAGAAGAACTATTTCTTCTTCCCTCTGTTGGTGGACCGATAAACCTCCGGATCCAGTCAGAATCCGTGGGAATTTCAAAGTTCATAAGTTTTTCTTTCTTGTTTTTTTGAATGTGGATTATTTCCCAAGCCGTGAGTTCTTTTAGTTTTTTTTTGTTTAATTAGATTGGCCTTTGATTCGTCATCGTCATCATCATCATCATCATCAATCATCTGGTTTAGACCATTTCTGATCTGTTCAGGCTCCATATTATAGTTGCTTGCTCCATCTTTTAAATGGTCATCCACGACTTCTATGTCCTTGTGGATTGTAATTTAACACCTATCCCATATTTTAGTTGCCTCTTCTGCCAGTTACATTGTGCCTAAGGACTCCTACTCTGCTGTATCTGCTGTTGGGATCTTCGCCGTAACCCTGGCAAGGGGCTCTCACAAGGTACTATCAGCTGGACAGGCTGAACAAAGGCTTTTTTATAAGGTGTTACTCCTCCTCCTCACCCTTTTTCAATCTGGCTTGAGACAGGCTATGGCTTTTGATTCAATTAGATGTTTTTTGACCAAGCATGAACAGCTACTGCTGACTTTTCCACTTCACCAAAATGGTGGGAAGAAGTAGTTCTTCTGATCGACATAACATCAGTCAACAAGAAAGTACTAAAGATGAAACCGCCAAGGCTTTGAAATAGCGGTCTACTTAGAAGACTGGATATGAGGAGAGGTATGAAGCATTAATTAAATCATAAATTAAACCTCATAGTGATTTATTCCCATAAAAGTTCAATGATAGTAAATATATTTTTCTTTATTCAAACTTAAAAAAGTTTCTTGTCATAAGAAAGCTTAGCATATCTCTTGATTTACTAGCACATTATAAATATGAGGTATTGTTCAGTCTAGTAAAGCTGATGATGATATAGAAGAATATATCAAAACATGTTCGAGAACAAATCAACATTAAATTGAAGTAAGATATCTCTAGACTCAAAAAAACTTGATATGAAGTATTGTGTTGACTTCATCATAAATCTAATTACTGAGCATAAAAAAAGTTACAAAATTTACTAAGAACACAATATGCTAAAATTCTAAATCAGTGTTACATATTACAATCACTAAAACAAAAAACAAACAGTCAAAATTCTATGTGGTTGACCCAAATTCACAAATACCACAACTTCAGTTTATGGTCATTTTGATGATCATCCAATTTATTTTTCTCAGATCATCATTAAAGTAAGACGATATTCAAAATGTTTTTGAGATTGTTCCTTAATTAACTCAGTGATATTAAGTTAACTGAAGAAGTTGTAATTAATATTTAATTTTAGGAAGTGATATTTTAAGGTTATTTTAATTATATTATTTTTAGTCATATCATCTTACCTCAATATTAATGTTGATTTGTTCTTGAACATGTTCCAAAACAATTCTGTTTTATCGTCAGCTTGTCCAGTCTGGTTTGATTTATGTTGCACACCCTGGATGTTGATGTCAGCTCCATCCTGTGGTTGGCCAAAGAACCTCCAAACAAGGTCATGCTCCGTCGGTATTTCGAAATGGCCAAAGAACCTCCAAACAAGGTCATGCTCCATCGGTATTTCGAAAACCACAGGTATTTCGAAAATACCGACGGAGCATGACCTTGTTTGGAGGTTCTTTGGTCAACCACGAGGAGCTGACATCAACATCCAGGGTGTGCAACATAATGCAACATAAATCAAACCAGACTGGACAAGCTGACGATAAAACAGAATTGTTTTGAAACATGTCCAAGAACAAATCAACATTAATATTGAGGTAAAATGATCAGACTAAAAATAATATAACTGAAGAAATTGTACACATCCAGGCATTTTACAAATGAAAAAAATTACTAGTGGAACATACAATGACATTTGATGAATCAACATTGGAAAAATGTAAGTCCTAAGGATGTCTGCTGAAATTACAGTCAAAATATCAAGGTACATTTAAAATTCTAGACCATGGACTCAATGTGTGGAAGGAGCTAAGTGTAAAATGAATGGTCATAAAATCTTTCAAAGTTACGAGTGTTTTAACATTAAAAAAAGAACCATTCTTTCTCAGAATCTATTTATTCTTGTTGAGTTTCCTTTAAGTTTACCATGAACAAACCACAGTAGTGGAAGGATTATTTTTCCTTATGAACAGTAATTGGACATCATAAAACTCATTTGGAAATAGACACACTAAAAATACTGTGAAATATAGCTTGAAATTAGACATAAGTTTCATAACAATTTGCAAAAGCAGATTTTTTTTCTAACAGATATTTCTGATCGGTTTGATGTTATATTTTAAATTAACAGTACGTTCCAGAATGGGATGTAGTTTTATTTTAGAAAGAAAAATTACATTCGAACCGGGAGTCAAACCCCTCTCTGACTCTGTATGTCAGTGTGATAACCGTTACACCTTTTGAACTCCCAGTTTGAACATAATTTTTCTTTCTAAAATAAAAGATATTTCTGAGTTTGTCTAAAGTTGTTGATTCTTATATATTTGAAGCCTTTATATGTGAAATACTAGAGTAAAATAATTAATCTTAGGTAAAAATTCTGTTGGTTGATCAGTGAATATTGGAATGTCTCACCTGAACTAATATCTGGTAAAATGCAAATGTAAATTATTTACAGTCATATGTAAATTATATATAAATTTTATATTTACATATGCAATACAATGAATCCTGCTTATTGTAATCACAGATGTTACCAGCTGTATTATTCTAACAAGAGTCAACACTTTTAAAATTCATAATAACAAGAGATTGTGTTTTTCTGAAAAAATCACGAGCGACAAAGTCGCAAGTGATTTTGTCTAATGAAAAACTCAACCTCGCATTGGATTTGGGAGTCACTATTTAGCGAATAATACAACATCAGAAGTTACAAATAATTTATAATGTATAATATTTACCAAATGTGAGGTTATGTATTCCAAGCTTACTTCCGGGCAATTTCTACGTCGGTTGTATAGTTATAAAGAGCATATCTTTACTGTTAAATCTCTTTGGGCTTGGGGAAATATCAATAACAGATGATTGTATGAGAAATAACTATTAATAATAATGCAGATTCATTATACAACCATTACTACATTTTTTAGAGCATCCATCGGCACTTATCGACAAGTTAAGGGAACTTCTGTTTAGTGGTGATCATACCTGCTGTATATGTAACATATGACTTTATTCGGAGTTAACTACAATATAAAACTGGTACCTCTAAACAACAATAGGAACCATACCAATAGTCAGTCAATACTGATTGAAATTCATACTTAATTCATTGAGATAATAGTCACAAAGTTAAAATGTTATAATATATACTTTTGGCAGGTGCTGTCGTCCTCAACTGTGTTAAAATAAAATAAAAAATTGTAGGCCTTTCAGAAGCAACTTCCTCATCAGCAGAATCATATGTGCTACTAACTGCTGTTATTGTTGTTGATGCTTTTGTACATTAGCAGTCTTCCAGCATCGTCTGGTAGCATTGACTGGAGTTTTGTAATCTCATATAGGGTTGGACGAGTTGGGTGTGTTCCCGCTAAGATTAAATCATTATTTACTTCTTTTAGAATTTCAAGTTCTTCTAGTCTGGGAAAGCTGACGATAAAACAGAATTGTTTGAAACATGTCCAAGAACAAATCAACATTAATATTGAGGTAAGATGTGCAGACCAAAAATAATATAATCTTCTAGTAAGTTTTCCTTCGCTGGATTCCTTTCATTATGTATTATCGTAAGGGTGTTTCCTATTGTATTCATGCGATGGCCAGCACTGATGATGTGTTAAGCCTAGCTAAATTTTCCTCCTGCGTACATGAAATCTTTAAGGTGTATTTTGTATCTATGTTGAAACTTCTGCTTGTTCCTGCCTATGTACAATGTAGTATAATCTTTACATGTTACTTTGTAAACTCCTTTATTATTATATTTATTGTTTCTTCTTCATACCATTATTTCTACCTTATATATTTTTTTCAGTTTTATATGCTATGTTTATGTTTTTGTCTAGTTTTTTTCAGAGTTCTAGCTAATTTTATTGTTTCATTCCCTGCATATATTGCGTTATCCAGGTCTTGTTAATAAAGAGATTTTTTTCAAGTTTCGTTTTATGTTGTATACTCTTTTTTCTTTTACGAATTTATCTATAATTTGTTTTTTTAAATGCTGTTACTTTCTGCAATGTTTTTATGTATTCCAGATCTTTGTTGTAATTTAATTTATTTAAAGATAGTTTTAGCATCCTGTTTATTAAACTATTGAATGTGCTACTTTTTTGTGGTACGGATGTCTTGAATTATTGTTTGAAAGTACGCATGTTGCTGTACGTTTTAGTTAAATGCTTATTTCTAGTTTTTTCTTGTTTAGGTTTGTTGTTGTAGTCCAGATAGTTAATTTTATTATTGTTGAGTTCCATTTCCTCAGTAAATTCTATTTATTGTGTTATTGTTATTCTTTACGTTATTTAATTCTGAACGGGATTTCGTTTTCTTTTTCTTTTTCTTTTTCATAAATGATTATGATGTCTTCAACATATCTTGCAATTAATTTATATTAAAATTATTATTAATTTTTCAAAATGTTCTATTCTCCAATTCTTGTAGAAATATTTCAGCTTATATTTCTAGACGTGATCATATGATAAAATTGAAGATATTAATGACAAATTATATATTTTATCTAATGTGTGGCAGTATTAAAATAACCCTTAAAACACAAGGAAAGAAACAAAATAAAATTTTATAAAGTAATGGCTGATGTACGGGTCAGAATGTGGGATGATCACTAAAAGACAAGAACAAAGGTTAGAAGCAGCCAAGATGAGATTTTTTTTAAGAATATAGCAGGATATACTCTGCTGGATAAAGAAAAAGAAATGAAGATATAAGAAAGGAACTAAATATTTTCAAACTTACAGACCAAATAATAAAACATAGGAAAGCCTGGAAAGAACATGTTGATAGAATGCCAGAAGAGAGATTTCTAAAATGTTGCTAAATTATAAACCATACGGAAGGAGAAATGTTGGACGCCCACACAGAAGATGGTCTGCTGAACAATTTTAACCAATTCTAGTTTTCAGAAACCGGAACGAGACAACACATTTTTATCCCTGGATGATGATGATTGAGTAGTCCATCTTTTACTCAAGCCATGGATAGTCTTGGGCCTGTGAAAAAATTGGGATCTAAAATGTGGCAAGAGTTGAGAAAATGTTTTTTATATGTCCTCCCTCATAAAGTTGCTGATATTGACGATATTGGTTTTCAATAGTCTATCATCCTCATCTTCTGTCAAAACTCCAACTGTCGGAATTTCGCCATTAACACAATCTTCCAAACTGCCATCTGGTAATTTTTATGAACTTGGGGATCAAATTTTTTTGTCCAGAATTTCAAAATTCATAGCTCTATATTATTCTCTAAATTGTATATCTTTACCCAACTGTTAATTCCAAAGTAAAGTTAAGTAAAGTGATCCCACACAGACCCGGAGGTCCTTGGGGTTTAGTAGGAGGTTAAGGCTCCCACTTTTTCTAGACAATCGGCACTTTATATCAGCCAGGTTGTCAGCCCGCGTGCCGTGCGGCGGCTTTACCCCAGAACAAGCGTCTGGTACTCATTTCCGTTAGAGGCTGAGTCGGACCCCAGGGCCATAGTGCCGCCAGAGGGTTTGGGTCAGTTTAAAAATCCTGACCCCAACGGGGACTTGAACCTCGACCCTCCGGTTGTAGCTCAGTGCCTTAACCACTACGCTACGGTGCTTCTCTAAATGTTTTAAAAGTTTAGATTTCTCTTCCAATTTGTGATTCTCTAGTAAACTGATGAGCCACAATTGCTGATCTTTCATTTCTTCATCTTTAATATTTCCAAAGTGTTCTTAAGTTTCTGAATTCTTTTTAGTTTTTTCCTAAGTGTTCTTTGTTACAAATTTCTAAATTCCTTTTAGTTTTTCCTATATGTACCTTCTTGCAGTCATTGCAACTGTATTTATAAATTCCAGATTTTTTTACTATCTGGGACATTAACCTTTTTCATTAGTTACAGTAGATTATCCAGACTAAATATGTTAATCGGTTGCTAATATAATATTGATTTATTAAATACTTTTTTAGATTTTCTGTTTGTTCCTGGATGTTTAAGTAATTTTTCTTGAACTGTTCCTTTCTTTTCGAATCATGTTATAGAGTGGCGTATTCTTTCAAGTCTTTTTTGTTTGTTTGAACTTGTTTTAACATATTTTATTATTAGTTAGAATATTTTATCACTCACCTCTATTGTTCTTTTATTTTATTATTAAACTAGTTTCGGAACATAGTTTCTGTTCCATCCTCAGTATCGTCACTGAGGATGGAACAGAAATATGTTCGAAACTAGTTTATAATAAATAAGAAGAACAATATGAGGTGAGTGATATAATTATATTCTCCTAATAATTATACCTCATAGTGAGAATTCCCTAACATAAGTAATATTTTATTATTTCTTCTTTCCAAAACCATTAATTGTAACTATTTCTAAATGTGATTGTATTTACGATTACATAGCAAAGAATAAACCTGCCAAGAAACGACCATAATACTGTTGACGAGAGGCTACTGTGATGGAGATAAGCTCCAAACTGCAGTCTAGAAGAACAAAGCATATGGGGTTGAGGTATTAAAAATATTAATTTAATTCAGTAATTAAATCTCATAGTGATTTGTTTCCCTGTGAAAGTTAAATACAATGTATCTCGAAAAGAATGCTTATAATGGGGAACAAATCCAGGAAAAGGAAGTGTGGCTGGATAGAACATGTTGAGCACAATACTTTTTGAGATTAATCCATACGTAAGTGGAAACTGTCTGATGATGATGATGGTGATGATGATTTTGGTACAATATATGAGCACTTTACTGCGTGACTGTAGTGTATGTAGGCTATGAGTAAATGTTGTTTAACTTTCAATTAGATTTTTAGTTACTGCTATCAATTGGTTAATATTAATTATATTGCCTTCATTTAAAGTGATAACATAAGCAAGAGATCAGTGTAATATTAAATATAAAAAATAGATTGTCCACAAATCAGATAACATTATGATTATAGCATTACAGACACCATTCTCAAATCCCAAACACAATGTTAATACTGTATTTCAAACAGTTTGAAAGAGTTTTTCATGTCTAGAAAATAGCATTGCTCTTATAGAGCAAATTCTTTCTAGGAAAAGGTATTTATGTGAATTTGATTCATTAGTTAATTCATTTGAAATAGATAATTAAGTTGATTTTATGTTCAAAAATGAAAACAGGAATTAAATATATGTCGGAAATAACACTATGGGTTTCTTTGAATTATTACCGAGTTGGATATTTTGACTCACCTCATATTTCTTTGATTTTATATGAAACGGGAAACTGATGTTACAAATTATTTATTTATCCAGACAAATGTCATGATTTGAGTAAAACATTGAAATGGAACTGGAAGAAAATTTAGATAGATAGTATAATATTAATAAGGCTCCCACTTTTTCTAGACAATAGGCACTTGATGTCAGCCCTGCGTGACGGCCGCCTTACCCCCAGAACAAGTGTTTGGGTACTCATTCCATTAGAGGCTGAAGTCACCCCCAGGACCATAGTGCTGCCAGAGTTTGGGTCAGTTTAAAAATCTGACCCCACGGGGCTCAAACCTTCGACCTTCTGGTTTAGCTCAGTGCCTTTAACCACTATGCATGGTGCATCCTTTAGTAACAGTAGTGAAGATAATTAAATAATTGTGCCCATAAACCTATGTTGCTTGAAGAGAAGCAGGAAATAATTTCCATCTCTGTCACTCAGTCGTGACTTTCAAGTGGGCAATGGCATTCCCATAAGAGCAATTCTATTTTTTCGACATGAAAACCTCTATAGCATTATTGCTGCCCTGTATTTAATATCCAATTATTTTCAAAATTTGACAAGTTAAATAAAACTTTAAACAAAAGATTTAAATTAAGATTTTTTTTTACCTCTATTATATCCAGTCTTTTACCAGTTCAAAACTTATGAGGTTTCATCATCAGTAATATCTTGATCAATGTTTCTGTCATTTAGGAAACATTGGTCAAGATATTAGAGAAGATGAAACTACATAGATTTTGAAATCGAATAATTAGAAGACTGGATATATGAGGTGAGGGTATAAAGAATTTTAATTTAAATCCTAAATTAAATCTCATAGTGATTTTCCTATAAAAGTACAGTTCAAAGTAAATTAAAACAGAATAATGGAAATAATATACAAGATTGTACCAAGAAAATATACAGTATTATCGCCACAACATACCTGTTTACACAACCCCAAATATTTAAAGATCATTACCAATGGCTTTTCATTCATTATGATAGTTCAGTGAATGGAACCAAATGTTTGTGTGTTTTGACAAGGGTCTCCTGCCAAGGATTGAGAAGTACCAAGACCAAATGCGATCCCAAACATTTACGATCCATGGCTGATTATCCTGAGAAAAAAAGGGCAAAAACAATTATAAATCATCTTATTAAGTTATGGTAGATAGGAAATAACACTATGAGGGTTTTTTTATTTGTTTATTTTTATATTTCACTCACCTCATACTTCATAATTCATAGCAGACCCAGGGTTTCTTCACATCTTTGTGACTTCTCAATGCTGTGTCACTTCACAAACTGACGTCCACGGCCTTATATCCTGAGACGACCTCGCGCCATCTGTGGCTGACCGAAGAATTTCCAAATCAGTCCTCTTCCTTATAACGGGTATTTCAAAATTCATAGTTGTATTTTCATTCTTGCATTGTTAAATTTTTTCCCAAATTGTGAGTTCCTTCGTTTTTCCAGTTGTTTAAGTAATTTGTTTTGGTTTATATTCTGGTTTTCTGACCATGCAGTGCAGCTATTGCAGATTTTTTCTTTTTCTCCATTTTTAACATTCTGAGGGTTCTTTTACTCTTGTATTTGATTCTTTTTGTTTTTCCTATGTATATCTTTCACAATCTTTCCAATTAATTTGATAAATCCCGATTTTTTGCAGTCTTCAATTTTTCATTTTTTTTGGTTTTTATTAAGTACCTAAGTGTACTCATTTTTCGGTTCTGATAATGTTGAATTTTTTTGAAATTTTGAACTGTCAAATATATGGGATGGTATGTGAACTTTTAATTTTTTGCCTATATTTACCTGTCTGATCATCAATGAAAGTACTCTCAACAGATAAAATTTAGGCAAAACTTCAATAAGTTCACTACCATCCTTTAGTATTTGACAAGTTTCAAAAAATTTTCAACAAATTTCACTTAATTTTCACCGAAAAATGATACAGCTAGTAATTTAATAAAAACCACAAAATGAAAAGATGAAGATGCAAAAATCGGGAATTTATAAATTAATGTAAAGATTGTGAAAGATATA
>JASPKZ010006303.1:0-23451 GCA_030220185.1 Diploptera punctata | reverse complement strand
CGTGGTTTATGAAAACTGAGGCGCCTAAGGGGACAACTATTATTTCTTTCTCCCTGAATTTCTTTTATATTGTTGTCAAGCTGTTTACCCCAGAATTATCTATAGCCCGGAACATTTTATATCATGCTGGAAAACAATATCTAAACGCGTTCAGTAAAAATGACAGTTCAGTTATGCAGAAATGACATAAGTGCTATTAACTTATTAAAAATATCGAGGTACATTTGAGTGGGCTGCTGTGGTCTGAGGGTAAAGTCATTGTTTTTCAAGAAGCGGACCCGATTCGATCCTCGGTCGGGTTAAGTTTCCTCCAGTTTTTATTTACCTATAAGATAAATATCAAATATTTTTTTCCCCAAAAGTCCCAGGTTGTTATTTCGACATTTCTGATGTTCTCTCCTGGCATGGTGTTCTTTTAACCTACTTCTCAGGTTGGGGCACCTGGAAGGCGGAGTTACGCTGCCCCGATTATATGAGAGTTGATGATGATGGTAATGATGCGCCAGGAGAGGACTTAAACTAAACTTAAGCTAATTAGGCGAATATGATGTTGGAAGACCTAGAAGACGTTGGGCTGATGCATTATGAAGTCGGAACGGGCAATTGCCTAATCCCTGGAGTGATGATGATGATGATATTGATGATAATGATGGCCAGATGGTATTCGGGGACCGTTTGAGCCTTACACTCTCCTGACATATATCTTACAGGTCCACCGCTGTGGTCTCGAGGTAGCGTACTGCTTTGTCACGCAGCGGGCCCGTGTTTGATCCCCGGTCGGGGCAGTTTTTCTGGGTGAGGTTTTTATCGGGGTTTTTCCTCATCTCTAAGACAAATGTCAGGAAAACTTTAAGGCCCAAACGGTCCCCGATATCATATGGCCATCATCATCATCATCATCATCATCATCATCATCCTTATCGTCATCATCATCATCATCCTTCACCGGTGTGGAAAGCGACGGGAAGCTACCACACCTACAATTCCCTAGTAAAGCTGCAAGCATAGCATGAAAATGCTATGATTGAAGTGAAAGACCTGCCCTCGGGCAGAATTACTATGGATGGATATCTTACAGGTGAGGAAAACCCCGAAAAAACCTCACCCAGGAAATTTGTCCGGCCGGGGGATCGAAGCCGGTCCCGCTGCGTGACAAGGCAGCACGCTACCTCGAGACCATAGCGGTGGACATATCAAATAAATTATCAGTCTCAAATAATTTCCGAATGACTTTTGCGTACCATCATTAAAATAGCCCTTCTCAGTATATACATGGGCGGAAGTGTCTCGTTATAAATGTCCTTATTGTATCGAAGGTGGTCCCGACATTGAGTTGATCAAACAGAGATGTCCTCCATGGTTTTGTACTCTGTGTATGAGCGTTAATTAATATATTTTAATAAAGATGTTCTTGGTTTCAATTGATGTCAATAAATTAATTAATGCTCGATTATCCTCTACATATTCTCTTCTTCTTCTTAAACTTAATTTGTAGGATTTTCATCCTGTTTATTTCCAAATCACTCCTCTCCTGGCATATTATTATAATTCATCAGCTATCATATCATCGGGGTAAACTAACTCCGCCTTCCAGGTGCCCCAACTTAAGAAGTAGGTTACAATTCCGCCAATGCCAGGACAGATTATCAGAAATACCATAAAGACAAACTAGTGGCATTAGATAAAAAATACTTAATATGATTTTCTTAGAAAAATACGTTAATCCTTCTGACTCGATTCGTGGATTTAAGTGAAATTATCTGCTCAGCGATGCTGATGAACTAAAGTGTTAAAGAAACCCCATTAAATAAAATAAGGAAAGGCCAAAGTGCCACCAGTGAGTATACGTTCGGAGAACAAGTGACTTTTAGCGTCGTGTTGGCCAATGTGATAACACATGTACCTGCTAGAGCCAATTACCAACATGTTTGCTCACATGTAAGGAGATCTATCCCAGGATTCCACATACATTACGGGCAAGTTAGGGTGAGAAAATGGGCAAGTAAATGTTAGTTTGGGCAAATTATGGTGAGAAAATGGACGAATTAGTACACCAGATTAGTTTAGCGTTCACTTGCTTGTTAGCGGGTTTTGTGATAAGTTGGCTATACTGTCTGAGCAATGACTAATATACAATTTTACATTTCAAATATGCTGATTTTAGGTTACTTTGAGCTCAACTTCTCACTTTATTTTAAATCATTTTCACATTTTTGGAAAAAAAAATCAACATCGTTTTCTCTCAAGTAATTATTAACATACTGGAACAATAAATTGTGAATTTTTAAAGTTTTTATTTGAATTTATGTTGGTGGCATGGTGGCATAGTATCCCCTAGGGAAATTCTGCATACTTGGAAGTAGGGAAATTGGGGGTTTTATTTCATGAAGCTGTTGGCAGGAGATAGAGGATAAATACCATAGATTTAAAACGTCTCTTGTTTGTCACTGTTGTAATATGTGACCAGTTGCATCGACTTTTTGTGGAATATATTATGACAGTGTGTGATAGGTTGATTTGTTCGAACAAGAATTGACGGACAGTAAAACATTTGACATATTAAACAACGGATTGTTGCTGATGTTTACAGATTTGTATGTACAACCTGTTTCATGTAACCTTTAGATTATGAAGTAAATCGGAAGGCACAAAAAGTATGTTTAGGCATAATGGCATACATCATATATATCATGAAGAGGATGGTAGTTTATTATACGGATGCGCAACTCAATCGAGTGAGAGGAAAAGCTTAAATCCTCCATCTATTTCTTTGAAATAATGAAACATTACTGTGCGATCAATGTCGAAAATTCATTACTAGGTGATTTTATTTTGTTAGGATGTAGAGTGCATGTATATATCAATCTATCACATCCTTTTATCCGCAAGTTATTGCCTCATTTTGACATAGTGCATATATCATTCTACACAGCTTCAGGACCATGGAGTGAGACATTACGTCGCCGCTCAGAAGCAATTTGTATCACAGATGCATATACGTGGTTTATAATTTAGAATTTATAAAAAATTATTGAATATTCACCTGAAAGGTCCGTCTCCTCAACTTAATTAATCATTTAACTTTAGCGCTTTCGGGACTTGTTCCATCATCGGCAGCGCTACAGTTAAATGATTAATTAAGTTGAGGAGACGGATCTTTCAGGTGAATATTCCATAATTTTATATTAATTTTGAATAATACCTCAACGGAACACATCATGAATCTTATAAAAGTTAATTTAGAATTTAACCTATAAAATCCCTTAAGGATTAAGATCTCCCTTAATTGGCAGGATAGCTCAAATATAAGCATATTACTTGAGTGAGCAAATCCTAGATAGCAATTGTCGATAGTATCAATACTTTTAAAAATCACGGTAAACCAACGTTGAGGTTATTGATTAAAACTAGTGTTCGCCAAGGGCTTGCATCATTAACAATAACTCGCTTTCGTGGAGAGAGAGACATTACGCCACCACTCAGTAGCATATTGTGTCACAGAAGGGTATCCCTGTCTTATAAATTTTCACTTTCTTTCCGCTCTTTCGTTTTAGGAGGAAAGTACATCATTCATAATATATTGTGATATATACTGAGCTCTGATTATGACAAATTTGCGTATATGAAGGTCAACAGAAAATGGTGTGTTGTGGGTAATACTGAAGCTAGACCGGTTATGTAAGAGTCACTTTAAAGGCGTATGCTGTACTTACTATCCCCTCCCTTCACATTACGTCACTCCCTCCCACCATAATATGATTCGCTGTTTACACTCACAACCGGGGAATGTAATATGCGAAAAACGGTAATACAGCGATTGATAAACATAGTGATAGCGGGTGACACTCTTATTGCTAAGGTCTCCCAGCAGGCGCAGACAGATGTCATTATATTATCGGTAATCCTATAGTTAACACGCAACTTTGTTTATCTGTACTATTTTGTAAGAGAAGCAATGTCCAAACTTAAAACGAAAATGGGGAGGGCAGATTTACCTCCACCTACTCTTTGCGAAGTTGTGGTGCTTTGATGAACTCTTAATAAATTATAGAAGAGGAAGGGATTGATGCACCGCCATAACAAAACAAAGTTGGAGATATAGCGATAATATGTCATTGTTTTTTTCTTAGTTAGAGCGTATATATTACAGAGAATAACAGGCTGCTTTGAATTTCATAACATACACAAAAAAATATATTCCTACACACTAAAAAAATAATAATAAAATTGAACCGTAGATTCGTGTAATGTCTATGTAAATGAATATTAATTTCTATGCAAAAGTAAAATGTGTAATATAAAGATAATATTGCTATATCCGGAATATAATATATGTACATCCAACTGTACAATCCATTTTCATCTTTAAATTGGCGAAACTTTAATTTATTGTGCCATTTATTTAATATGGCGGACCGCAGTGAAAACCCTGTCACCTACTACGTAATTCGACACTTATATCCAATATATAAAAATGAATGTTTGTTCGTTCGTACGTACTTAATGCGCGGCCATACCGTTGATGCGATTGTGATGGGGCTTTTTTTGCAAAATATTCAGGAGATTCCCGGGATGAACATAGGCTATAAGAGAGTTGTGATACTCAACTCCTGCGCCCTTAAAAATCGCCCTTTGTAGTCGAAAAGGTGAAAAAAAGAAGCTCTTTGGACCCTTAAATGGCTTACGCTGCCTAAACCATAACAAATGCATGAAATTAATGTACACAGAATTGAATATCTCAAAAAGCTCTACAAAAAAAACCAGCGACAGCATATGTTTATCTCTTACGGGTAACTCACAATAACAATTTTTATCTTTCATTGATGCCAAGAAGATTGAGACAAGTAGGCCTACATTTATATTCCTGTGCAAGCATAGTAGCACATGGCGGGTATTCTTTTATGGATAACTCACAATAACGAATTTTGTCTTTTAGCTCATTTATGCCAAGAAGATCGAGATAAGCAGATTCCCGGGCAACACCGGGTAATCAGCACAGAGAATCTTAAAATAATTACGATATACATTTATAATTATTTTTCATTTTACTTCTACAACTAATCATAAGAAGTACATTAACTTTTATCTTTCAGCTAATTGATGCCAAGAAGATCCGGATGAATAGATTCCCGGACAACGCCGGGTAAATTACAAGGGGTATCTAAAAATAAATTGCGATATAAAGCTTTGCTTCAACTTATTTAACTAAACGTAAAACACATTAATTTTCGTATTTCAGCTCATTTATGTCAAGAAGATCGGGATGATAAGTAGATTCCCGGGCAACGCCGGGTAATCAGTACGGGGTATCTAAAACTATAAATTTATAATTATTTCCCCTATTAGGCTACTTATTGAACTAAACATAAAAGCACATTAATTTTCATTTATTTAGGCGTAGCAGCGCATGCTGCGAATTAGCTAGTACGTAATATAATATAGATTATTGCTTTTCTAACTGTTTTAATAAAATATTAAATTAAACCAATATATCTTATAAAATACATTACCATTTAAGGATTAAAAAGCAATATTATAAAACAGTGAAATGTTAATATCGACTGGTTGAACAAAATATCCTACTACTCATTGAACTCTATAACAATCTTAACTCTTAAGACATAAAAATACTACAATTAATTAACTGACATTATCGAGCCCACTAATGTCGCGGCAGACATACGTCTCCATCATTTTGAGTGATTCCGGGTTATGTGGCCGTGGTCCATAGTTTGGTGTTAATACCAGACGTTTTCGCCCTCAACTGTGGAGGGCATCTTCAGTGGCGCACTGAAGATGCCCTCCGCAGTTGAGGGCGAAACGTCTGGTATTAACACCAACTATGGACCACGGCCACATAACCCGGAATCACTCAACATTATGATTACCGGCCGTGAAAGCCTGCATTCAACTATACGCTCTCCATCATCCCTTTTCTGAGCCACCATAGGTATGCAAATTCAAACTCTGCTAGGGTCAATAGATTTTAAAGGACACCAATATCTTGAGGTGGCTTCTAAGTACGCGGTCCACAGGATGCAAAGATTTCTCGTCGCGATAAGAGGCCCCAGTCTTTTTTCTCATTTCTTCTTCTTCTTCTCTATCATAGGTTAATCTTTTACATGATAAGTATTTTTAGTGCCTCGGCCGCCCGGGCCTTACAGCGGCACAATCTATCGGGAAGAGGGATTTTAAACTTGGATTCACACACATGTCTTGAATGACCACACAGCGACATGGATGGCCTCCCGAATAAGTAATCACATCTATCCAGGACTTCTTCCGAGACAAACACAATTCTAAGGGCGAAACAAAACAATTTCAGTTCACACGTTCACACTAAATATAGCGAATATGAAACTGATGATTGTCATGATCAGATGATGTACGGGAAACAGTTTGTTCTTAATGTTTCTTTGGCAATTTTGTTTTACAGATGAGGAAAATCCCCGACTAGGTATGAATAGATGTATGGTTTTCATGTTTGGTCAAAGTAGTAAGTAGTAGTAGTAGAATTCGTTAGACTAAAAGTAAGATAAATACAATATTATTTACAAATATGGGTTCGCACGGTGCATAAGCCGTACTGTGCTGTTGACAGTCCGTTACAATAAAGTAATATTTGATAATAATATAACGTAAAAAAACAAAAAAGAAAACAATAATGACAATTACATAATACATAAAATTATACATTTATTAATTATTAAGAATTAATGGTATTAACCTACCTTCCGATAACATGTTTATTTATTCATCAATGAGTTTTGGTTCGCCACCGTTGTGCTCGAATGTAGCGTGCTGGCCGTGTCACGCAGCGGGGGCCCGGGTTCGATCCCCGCTCGGGACAGTTTTTCTGGGTGAGTTTTTATCGGGTGTTTTCCTCACCGTAAGACAAATGTCAGGAAAACTTTAAGGCCCAAACGGTCCCCGAAATCATATGGCCATCGCAATCATCATTCATTCATATTCATCTTATCATCATCCTTCACCGGTGTGGAAAGCAACGGGAAGCTACCCACACCTATAATCCATAGTAAAGCTGCAAGCATAGCATGAAAATGCTATGATTCCAGTGAAAGACCTGCCTTCGGGCAGAATTACTATGGATGGATGGAATGAGTTTTGTTCTTGTTTTTCGCGTTTTGTCCAAAAATTACGAAGGTTTATCCATTTTTTTTGGAAATGGATGATCCCGAGTATGAAGATTTTCAGGCTCGTAAAATACCCTTAATGCCGAATAAAAATGCCTCTAAGGCAAAATTTACCACAACCTCAACGTTTTAGTAATACCTAAGTTGCCTATTAGATGTCTCATTGGGTCGGTGTTGTTGACAGCAATACCATCCATGACATCTATGGGCAAATAAGGTAACTAAAAATTAACTCGGTGTTTGTAACTCCTTACAATGGAGAAGCTATAGTTCAACAGTGGGCTACGCCATTATAGATGGATAAAGTAAGTGGATGAGATGAATGCCCTGTTTTTTAAGTTATGTGTATATACGGATTCCGTCTGATCTGATCAGGCCTGTCGCACCGTCACAGGGGAAGATGAAACGAAATGCCATGACTGGAATTCGTCCACCACGAATCCATATGAAAGTAACCAAGATTCGAACTCGGAACGCACATGGGCGTGAGTAATAACTGATAACACGTAACCGCTTTTTTATTATTAATTCAGTGATAATTTGTTTGATTTTATTTTATCCTTCTTTTATTTACTTTCGTTAAGAATAGTTGGAGAAACAATGGGAGATGCATCAATATTCGCCTGACAGAGTAAATTGTTCGTGTGCAGTCTGCATAAATCTGTTTGAGATCTTCTTCGCATTCCTCTCATTTTGAAATGTCTATCGCCCATCTTTCTCTTCAAATGGCTGCCTGTTTAATTTCCTTGAATTCATTTTAGGATTTAATAACTTCTATTCCGGATCAACTCCTCTTCAGTACAGCTTTTATTTAATCCTATTCTTTTGTGAAAAGGGAGAACTTTAAAATATGAGACATCTTCATGGAAGATGAAAAAAAAGCGCTTATTGGAATAAGAGCATCTCGGTCTGTACCAGTGTTGTGAGATTGACCAAGCGAATCCAAGCAATTAGTCTATAGGAAAATTAAA
The DNA here is from genome assembly GCA_030220185.1 of Diploptera punctata. Taxonomy (NCBI): domain Eukaryota; kingdom Metazoa; phylum Arthropoda; class Insecta; order Blattodea; family Blaberidae; genus Diploptera; species Diploptera punctata. The sequence goes on along the minus strand of JASPKZ010006303.1, from coordinate 15,326 downwards.
CTAAAGCAGCTAGATTGAAAATGTGAAGTTTTAATATATACAATTAATAGGATTTTTTCGCATGAAAGATAAAACAAAAGTTGGATAACATTTATTCTCTTAATTTCTTAGTCTTACACCATAGAATCCATTTCCCAGTTGATGTAAAAATATGTCAACATCCAGCAGTCCTCATGGTTCTTCTGGTCAGTATCTCTGGCTGCAAAGAAAGTACCCCTTCCCTGAAAGAGCGAGTATCAGGTAGGCTTATTGAAATCAGTAGTCTTCTTCCCTAACATGAGTATTGTTTCACAAAGAAGGCAGACTAATTTACGAGGAATTTATTGAAGGTAATTTTCTTCTTATTCTTCACGGTTTAGGCTTACTTACTAGGACTTTCCGGCACCGAATTGCTGCTCTTTCCATCTTTTCTTTGGTCTTCCCAAACTTCTTCTTCCTCGTGGTGAATATCTGTGTGCTGCTTTTGGTATTCTATTCTCAGTCATCCTTGCCAAGTGTTCTTTCCAGTTTGTTCTGTATTTCTCTATTGTTGTGTTTAATTCCTCTACTTTTAGTTGTTGTCTTATTTTTGTGTTATGTTTTTGTCTGTTCTTTGATATCCTGCTACTGGTCTGAGGAATCTCATTTCAGCAGCTTGTATTCTGGCTGATTGTTGTGTTGTCACTGTCCATGTTTCGGATCCATAAGTAATAATAGGCACTGTCATTGTCTTGTATAATTTCATTATAGGGTCTTTCCTGGTTTTATTTTTCAAAGTTATTTTTAGTGTTCTTGTTATATAATTAATCTTATTTAGTTTGTTATTTATATCTGTTTCCGCTGTGTATGATATTTCGCCAACCTAGGAAGTTATATCTTACCACTTGTTCTATTGGTTCATTTTCTAAATTAACTTTGTGCGAACTGGATGAGCGCCCTTGAAGGCCATTGTGTTTTTTTTATTTTTGTGAGGATATTTCCATATTGTATTTTTTATATTTCATTTAGTTTATATAGCATTCTTTGTAGTTCGTCCTCTGTTTTTGCTATTAAAATCTGGTCATCTGCAAAGGCTACTGTTTTTATTACTATATTTCCTGAGTTAATTCCCCCAGTCTTCATTTGCTTCTATGATCTTATCGTGTCGTTCGAAATAAAAAGGTAATTTTCATATGTAAAGTAAATATTTCTGTGTAAACAGGAATCATGGGGAAAAGCGGTTACACACTCGCCTCTCACCGCGGGGGCTCGAGTTTGGCGTCTTGGTCATTACATGTGGATTTCGCGGTGGAAGAAACGGAGTTTGCACTATTTTTTCTCGGGCTTTCTCCTGTTTCCCCTTTCCAAAAAATTGCATTCCTTTCATCTCTACACACTCATCTCATTCATTTCGTTTCCTTTCAATCATCTGCCTCTGTAATGGCTCTCTCTAATGTTAGGGATTCCATCCGCATCTCATTCCTCGACCCGGCCTTGAGTTTGACATGAGTTGAGATTTTTTTTGACAAACAGGAATCATGTTTTCATCACAAATTACTGTTGCGTTAGTCATCCTTATCACAAACACAATTAAATCAAATATAAAGTTGAAGTGAAGGATGTTCCTGTCTAAAAGATCTCGAGTATGATAAAACATGCCATCATTTTTTGTTTATATCTCTTATGAACCATTGTTTCATTAAATGTAATTTTGACAAGACAATAATAAAACTTGTTCAAGTTGTTCGAGGAAAAAAATTCTGATCTTTATTGAGGAATCAGTATACGTAAAACAATAAATAATAATTTTAAAAAACTAAAACAACACGCTTTTTTAGAAAACCGAGCTAAAAAATGAAAAAAAAAAATAATTTCCAACACGCTTGGGATAAAATTAAAGTGGGTCAACAAAAAAAATCCTTCTCCAACTCATCTAGAAAAAAACTAGAGTTATCCGAACTAAAAAATGAAAAAAATAATTTCAATTTCCAACACGCTTGGGATAAAATTAAAGTGTGTCCACCAAAAAATCATCTCCAACTCATCTAGAATAAAAGCTAGAGTTATCTACAAAAAAAAAAGTATATACCATCAAAAGCGTGGGGTGTGTTTTTTATGGTTTTTACGTTTTATTCTTGAGAGACTTTACTTTTGCTAATATCACATGCTATGCTCGCAGCTTTACTAGGGAATTGTAGGTATGGTAGCTTCCCGTTGCTTTCCACACAGGATGATGATGATGATGCTAAAGATGTTGATGGCCATAAGATTTCGGGGACGGTTTGGGCCTTAAAGTTTTCCTGACATTTGTCTTACAGGTGAGGAAAATCCCCGATAAAACCTCACCCAGGAAAAACTACCCCGGCCGGGGATCGAACCCGGGCCCGCTGCGTGACAAGGGCAGCACGCTACCTCGAGACCACAGCGGTGGATATATATATATATCATAGGGTAAACGGCAGAGTTCTTAGAGTCTGCTTCATTGTTCATTAAACATAAAAAATAAAATTGTCGCAATAATTCGACTTCTTGACACTTACTTAATAGAGGGAATTGATGAGAATTCTACGAAACTCTAAATGGAAAACACGACTACTCTGTATGAAACAAAGTTATAAAAATATTATGTTAGTATATATCATTAGATAACCTTGAATTTTTCATGATAATGGAACTTAATTGTCAATTAAAATGACCATTTTGTTTTTCTTTTAACCTCGATTCATTCGCAAATCTGAGGTAAACATGCGATGTAGGTTGTATGTTAACTAAAATGGTTAACTTCCACTTTTTTTCGGTATTAAATGATTTAATTACAGAAGCTTTTAAAAGCCTTACAAAAGAAAATGTTTGCTCGTGTTTGCAAGTTATATACAAGTGACGTGACAGAAGCTATTTTCATTTGTGATGCATAACGTTCCACGCACGAATACGCATGTAATCTGCGATAAATGTGCAATTCCTTTAATTTTTTGTAATTTAGTGAATACATCTAGTACACGAATAATTTAAAATATTTTATAGATAAGAATAATTCAAGAAATAAATAAGAAAAGAAATGAAGATACAAGAAAAGAACTAAATATTTTCAAACTTGCGGGCCGAATAATTAAATATAGGAACGCCTGGAAAGAACATATTGATAGCATGCCCGAATAAAGAATTCCCAAAATTATTGCTAAATTATAAACCGCACAGAAAGAGAAATATTGGACGCCCCACACAGAAGATGATCTGAACAATTTTAACACATATTAGCTTTATTATTTAACTTTCACAGGGAAAGAACACTATGAGGTTTAATTTAAAATTAAATTAATGTTTTTATTACCTCAACCTCATATCCTTTTTCTCTATACTGCAGTTTCGGAGTTTATCTCCATCGTCAGTAGCCTCTGGTCGACCGGTGTTATGTCGTTTCTTGGCGGTTTCCTTCTTACTTCTATCGGTGGACATATGAACCTCTGGATCAGGTCAAAATTTGCGGGAGTTTCAAAATTCATGAGTTTGTCTTTTTTGTTTTTTTGGATATGGATTTTTTTTCCCAGACTGTGAGTTCCTTTAGTTTTCTGTTTGTTTGATTAGGCCTAGCTTCTGTATCAATTAATGTTTTGTCAGACCAAGCATGGCTGCTACTGCTGACTGGTCCACAAGTTCCTTTAGTTTTATATCTGTTTGTTTGATTAGGCTACTTCTGTCATCAATTAATGTTTTTCAGACCAAGCCATGGGCTGCTACTGCTGACTTGTCCACTGTGGACAAGTCAGCAGTAGCAAGCCCATGCTTGGTCTGAAAAACATTTAATTGATACAGAAGCTAGCCTAATCAAACAAACAGATAAACTAAAGGAACTCACAGTCTGGGAAAAAAATCCATATCCAAAAAAAAAAAACAAAAAAGACAAACTCATGAATTTTGAAACTCCCGCAAATTTTGACCTGATCCAGAGGTTCATATGTCCACCGATAGAAGTTAGTAGGAAACCGCCAAGAAACGACATACAACCGGTCGACCAGAGGCTACTGACGATGGAGATAAACTCCGAAACTGCAGTATAGAAGAAAAGGATATGAGGTGAGGTAATAAAACATTAATTAATTATTAATATTAGCTTTCATGGAACTGTAACGAGCCAACAGGCTTAATCCCTGGATATTGATGATGACTATTTAACTCATGCCCCAAATGGGAGACAATGAAACAATCACATTTAAATTATTTTTTATTTACAACCAATCCACAATCGTGTTTCGCCTAGAATTACCAACTAAAGTTTATCATAATAAAGAAAGCACCTCCTTTGTAACACTCATCTGAATAGGCCATAGCATTATTCTGCAGTGATTGACCCCCAAAGAAATACGGCTACCAGATTGTATATATAGTGCATGTATGTCAAACACGTAGCGCATACGAGAGATAATATAGAAACATTTGTAACAATTGATTATACCACAAAAAATAAACCACTGTTTGCACTTTCTTAAACGAATTCTTTTCCAGGAAATGTCGTTGTAGAAAAATATAATTGACATATTTACATCAGAAATTTATTAATACCTATAACGTTGATTATAAATTTCTCCACTAGGGTGCATTCTTACAACATTGCGTTCTTTTGGCAATAAATAATATTATGCTCTGGTTGCAGTGATCGAACCAAATAAGCAAATGAAGCGTACCAATCGTTTCTCATTTGTTTTCAAACATCGCCGTTTACATTGAATATATAAATATTTTAAAATAACCATAGTTAAATATGATTTGTGAGTAGAAAGCTTCATTCTATTCGTTAAATAGTCCTAACAAATGCCACTCTTGATTTCAACTTCTCTAGATCAATTTCAATATTCTCACTTCGTGAGTCGTGAATTTATCGATAATTTGGAAATCACTCGTGGCTTACTTATGATAAATAAAATAAATTCCTTCACGTAGGAATGCATAAACTGAGCGAAATTCTGAGCAAGTCGAATTTATGGTTCCATTTTGTTGGTTATAGAAAAGATCTTTGTTTTGTCACTAAATTGTATGTCAACAATTTTTTAATTCGTGATAAACTACCGTTGAGGTTATTGATTAAATATTAAAATTTTAAAATTCGTCCATGGTTTGAATTTAGACTATGTTTAGGTTTATGGATTCTCTTGGTGCATCACCTTAACTCCACCCTCCAGGGTACCCAACATAAGATGTGGGGTACAATTCTCCCATGCTAGAAGAGAATATCTCAATGTCGTAGACAATGAGGTGGCATTGGTAAAAAATATTTATAGTTAAAATTTCCATCTTCTTATTTATTTGAGATGACGACAAGACCGCACCTCATAGCTGTATCTGATGACCGATTTTCATTTATTTATAAAATAATTTACTCCGAATGATTTTAGGTATCTGAAAAATAATTGCATATTTTAAGCATATACATATATTAGCACAGACACATTTATTCAGGCTTGCGTTTCTTTTAGGAGCCTGGAAATATTCAAACTCCGTACTCACGGATTAAGTCCCTCTTGGAGGACTTACTCCTTAGATTTTCCCATCTTAAAGAAAAATCCCAACTCGAGCTGGTTTTTAACTCGCGATCCTCGGGACCAGAGGCAAGGGACATAACCAATAATCAACCGCGGCCGATATCTTTGATTGATACTTTTTAAATAATTGTTTAGGTAATTAGAATCAGAATATATGATATTTTTATACCAATTACTTTTTTATTCCTCTTCATAATTGACAGCCCTTAAAATATTTTTTTTATTTAGGAATATTCCAAAATACAGCGTTTCTCCTTCAACCCAAAGTAATTTGTCGCCAGGTTTCCATCTAAAGCATCTTCTTCCCTCTAATCTCTGGCTTCCATACTTCTCTTCACTCCATCCATCCATCCATCCATCTGCACTCATTCCATCCACCGTTCTCTATAGGCCTGTCTCTTCCGCTTCTTCCATTAGCTTTCCAAATTAAGGATCTTCTTTGGTATTCTCTCTTCTTCCATTCTTATCAGGTATCCATACCATTTCAAACGCTTTTCTTCTATATGTTTTTTTTATCTTGCATAATTTCCCTTATTGTGCTGTTTCTGAACTTATCCCTTCTTGAAATATTGTCGATCGCCTCTAAAAATCCATTTTTACTCCTAATAGCTTGTTGGCTTGTTTTCTACTTACTGCCCATATAATAAAATTTTGTAACAGAACTTGAAATGTAGTTTTCTTTCGTTCTGTATATTATATTTCTATTCCAAAGAACTGAGTTCAACATCCAATGATTCTTCTTTCCATCAGTTATTCTTCTGTTCAATTTCGGTAGTTGAATTCTCACTTTTATCTAAAATAGATCCTAATATTTAAAATTGTTAACATTGTGTATTCTTCCTGAATTACATTTTAGCTCATCTGTTGTATCCAATGTAAGATATTCTGTTTTATTATAATTTATCAGTAATCCCCATTTTTTGTATGCTATCTCTAATTTCCCTTAACATGAAAGATGTGTCATCTGGATCCTGATAAATCACCACCTGATTATCTGCGAGTAGTAAATGGTAGAGGTAATAACTATCCTCTATTTGAATTCCCATATATTTTCAGTGTCTTGACCAATTCTTTCATACAATTATCAATATATTTTTTTAACAACATTGGTGATAAGCAACATGCTTATAGTAGACCCTTAAAGTATTAACCATATCAAAACTTTCCTTAGTTTCTGTCATGGAAATTCCTGATGGAATTATATTCTACTAACTTATGATTCAATTGTTGAAACAGATTACCAAATATTTTATTTTAATTTTTTGTTACCTATAAAAAGCAATTAAATGTTGAAATGCATTATAAAATGTTAATTATTTATATTCATATTTTGACGCACACACTCAAAATTCCAGGCATATTTTATTTAATATTCATGAATCCATTAATTTTTTTCCTGCGTGATGCATGACAAATGAAACGTTTTCAATCTATTTTCGGTAAAAAATATAACCCTTCTCATCACACTAATTAAATGAATATATTTTGTTTACAGAAAGCAGAGGAATAATTTAAAATAATAACCTGTATCAGCTATAATTCATACATTAATCGAGTTTGATAGTAAAAGCATGTATAGTAATTTTTTTACATAATGATTTACAAAAAATAATTCTGTTATTTTCTTTTAGAATGGATAAGGAAGGCGTACATCTCAATGATATTAATATTAGCTGTTAGTAGTAAATACAGTAAACAATCTGGACTTAAAATAAATGTCTCAAAAAACGAAGATAATGTCTCAAAAACGAAGATAATCCAAAAACGAAGCTAATCCAGATCGAAAATCACAAAATCGGCTACATCAATGAATATGTTTACTTAGGCCAAGCCGTATCATTCATCAACCAAACTGAACGAAATCGAGAGAAGGAAAAAATTCTGAGTCCTAAAGTTTATACTACTAGAAAAAGCCATCAACCTAAAAAATTCAAAAAGCAATCATGGACTTGTGTATATTACCTGTGTTAACATACGGCTCGCAGACATGGTCAATAACAAAAAAAATAAAAGCCATGATAGAAATTTGCCAGACAAAAATGCAGCGGAAGCTAATAAACATCACGAGGAGAGACCGCTTTAGGAACGAGGAACATTGGCAAGATGGCGGGACTGAAAGACGTAGCAACATCAGCAATGGGGTTCAAATGGAAATGGGGGGGGGGTCAGGTGCTCCGAATGGAACCTAAAAAAGTGGACTTATGCAGTGACTATGTGGGAACCCAGTCTAGAGAAAAGGAAAGTTGGAAGACAAAAATGGTTGGAGTGAAGTGTTTAAGTGTCATCTAGGAAAATTTTGAACTAGAATAGCGCAAGACAGACAAAAGTGGAAGCAATCCATAAAAAATAGGAAGTGATAGCCTCAAGGTATTGACTAACCCGGGGATGTAACGTAAGCCACCCTGTAGTCGCAGGAGGCCCTTGTCCGAAGTGGGATGATTATGGACTAATTCTTAATTCTTAACTTGGTGATGATGTAGTATTATTTGGCGGTATTAAAAGGCCAACACACAGTAAAGAAACACGCTGATAAAGCAGTGCAAATATCAGGAGACCGGTATATGAAATATTTAATTTGGCGCAACAAACACATATGTCAATAGAAAGCAAAACCCGCATATACAAAACGATAGTTCGACCAGTTTATCGTATATGGAGCAGAAACTAGGGCTGATAAACACAAAAACTAAACAAATAATAAGCACATGTGAAATGAAAATCTTAAGAACTATTCAGGGGAAAACATTATTTGATAAAAATACACAACACATAAATCAGGGACAAATGTCACATTCAAGACATAACCAAATATATTATAGATAGACGAATATATTGGAAGAGTCATATAGAAAGAATGTAAGACAACCGACTTGCAAAAAGAGCTAAAGAAGATTGACCAATGGACGGGAGAGGAACAAGGGGAAGACCAGCCAAGATATGGATAGACAGTGAATGCACATTAATACGTCTTCCCTCCGAGGAGTTGATTTTGGAAATAAACAGGATGAAAACCTGCAAATTATGATTAAGAAGAAGACGCACACTCTATTGAGTAACACTGAGAAAACCAGGGCTGGAAGTAAATATCGAGTCAAACTAAATATGACTATGAATCTTTGAGTAATAAAATGGGCCATGTCAATATTTGGTTCGTTTACAAGTGAGCACCTTTACTGATAGCACATTGTTTCATTAGACACTTGGAAACACCAGGAAAAATCAATTAATTTTAAAGAGCAGTTAACCCTTAATTCGCAATGTGTCCTACTGGAATGCATCAATTGTTTTAACTTATCTAATAGTTTTATAAAAACAGAGAAGCTGACGACAATAAATTACTGAAATGTGTGTGGAATTACACATCATCATCCTAAGGCGCAACAACTTCAAAAGCGAGTCTTGGCCTTCTCAACAATCCTCCTCCATGCCAATCTGTCTCTTGTCATATTCAGGGTTAGTCACTTTCATTTTCTTTAGATCGTTCATTGTGTCACCCTCCTATCTCATATTCTGTCTTCCAATAGATCTGCCTCCTGTAGGTTTTCATTTATAGAGTTTCTTGACCAGTCTCTGATCATCCATTCCCATTTAATGTCCAGTCAACTAATTCTGAGTGATCTTATATCGTTCACTATATTCAGATTTTTGATTAATTTGTTTAGTTGTGTTATTTGTTTTTGATTCTCCAACAGTTATCACTTCCTCTATTTGATACAAATATTCTTCTTAGAATTTTCCTTTAAAAAAATTAATAATTTCATATGTATTGTTTCTTTTTAGCATATGTAACTACTGATCTAATGAGGGTTTTGTATAACCTTATTTTTGCTGTTTTTGATATTAATTTTGTTTTTAAATAAAGGTTTCATTATTATTATTATTATTATTATTATTATTTATTATTATTATTATTATTATTATTATTATTATTATTCTAACCTGAAAAATAAGCTTTATTCCCATTTACCTATCTTTCCCTTAATTTCCTATTCTAATGCATTATGTCCGTTTACTTTAGTACCTAGGTATTTTTCCACATATCTAATAATAATAGTTATGCACGATTTCATTTTCAATGCGGTCCGCCACATTTCAATAAGTGATACGAGAAATTAACTGTTTTGCCAATTTATGGTTTAATATTTGATGTTTGAACTAATTTATAATAATTATAAGAAAAATGAGTGTAAAGTAATGAATAAACTTTCAATGTGAGATTTTTTTCCCCCCTTTCACGTTCACTATAATGTTATCAGAATTAATAATTTTTGACGGTGTTGAGAATTTATACAGGTTAGAAAATTCTAGTCGCGTTAAAGGGTTGGTGACGTGTGAGGGCGTGACTTTTAAGTTAGAGAGTTTCTATTCTAACGACTCCAAAACACGCTAATTACTGCAATGGCTGCTTTGGCGTTAAGAATACTCCAAGTTGACTGCATACCACCACAAAAGCGAATTTATCAAATGCCACTTGACATTAAAGGGCTCTACAGCTAATAGGCTGCTACAGTTGGTAATTAAACCTCATTTTACAATTATGCTCTGTCCATTAATCAATTAGATTTTAAACTTAAGATGTTCATACACCATTCTTCCAAAAGAAGAGTCTGTTACTTTTTAATACCAGGTCGTTCAATAAATAATGCACATACTTTTAGTTCTCAATTGCCTTTCATTCGAAATGAACGAAACTTTACAGAACGTATCTTCATTCCTTTCTTTAAAACGCGACGAAGTTTCTTTTTTTTGCGACAGATGGCTGCGATGTACATTAGTTTTTAAAATGGCGGCTGCTCGTGAAACCCGTACAAAGCAGATAGCTGTGATTGAATTTCTTTCTGCGGAGCAGGAGACTGTTTCGAACATTAACAGACGCTTACAAAATATCTATGGGGATCAAGCAATTTATAGGAGTATTGTCAGTCCTTGTGTTAGCAAGGCTGTTATATCCCCTTGACCCGTCAATCATAGCTCTCTGCTTTGTACGTGTTTCACGAGCAGCCGTCATTTTAAAACTAAAGTACATCACAGACATTTGTTAAAAATGGAACTTCGTGACGTTATAAAGGATGGATTAGAGATACGTTCTGCAAAGTTTCGTTCATTTACAATGTAAGCAATCGAGAAGTAAAATTATGTGGATTATTTATTGAATGTCGCACGTAGAAAATTATTGCATGGCACGCCGCCTCTAGAATCTCCTTGGGCCTAAGAGCCGGCTACTGACTTCAAATCCATGAGGGGTGTGCTATCACATACATGGAAAATGTTGGTATAATCACGTGATTCTAACAGCCATCCACATTTATTTTCTGAAAAGTAAACACATGTATTAAATATGTTAAAAAAGTTATTCTTTCAGTTACTGTATTGATGAGGCGAAATATATTCTCTTACTTTAAGAGAGGAGAAAAGATTATATGTTTTTGAGGATAAAGTTATTTAGGTAAATTTTAGTGCAAAGTAAAAAATGCATAGAAAATATATTATTTCAGTTACTGTATTGATGCAAAATATGTTATCTTACTTTAAATTAGTTTTTTTTAATAAAGTTCTTAAGTAAATTGTGGAGGAAAGAGAGACCAACAGTTAAGTGAATAGTGAAAATACGTAAATTGTGAGCTACGGTGATCTGCGATAGGGAGGACATGTGGCACGAATGAGGAAATGGGATAGGAGCGGGGGACTTACTGTAGGAGAAGGCATGAACAAAGACCATTAGATGATCCAAGAATGAAGTGGTATAATACAATTGACGACGATTTGAGAGGAGTGTGCTATACAGTGGGTGATTGAAAAACATTAGCTTAGCATAGGGATATAAGGAAGAACTTAGGTTCGCCGCGCTCATGAACCCGCGAGTTCGACTAGTGTGAATTAGTAATTAGTCAGAATTGCTACTTATTGCTTCTTCTTCTTCTTCACTTCACGGGCTAGGCAAATTGCCTGTTTCGCCTCACAGTCGTTCTCTCCATCTTTTCACTGGCCTTCCTATATTCCTTGAACCGCTTGGCTTGTAGTTAAATGCTGATTTTGGTAATCTTGCTACATTCATTCTTTCTACACGCCTAAACAATTTTTCTCTATATTCTTTGATTTTATCATCTAATGCATGTATATATAACTCTGTTCTTATATCTTCATTCTTTATCCGATCCATTTCTGTGCAGCCTTTTGTTCTTCTAAGGAAGTTCATTTGTATGTTTTGAATTCTACTTATGCACCTACCCAAATTGTTTACAATGCTACAGTTGAATAAAATGATTTGACTTCTTACAGTTCAACACTTGAGAATACTGTGTGTGTTGCCATAGCAACGCATTCAGATGTTGACAACAAACCAATCACTGTGTGATCATTCCTTACCCTTCCTGCCCACATAGTCAAATATTCCTGCTCAATGTATTTGAATGTACAAAGTTATTCAAAGTTCAACCGTAATAGCTATGGCTAAGATATTATCGATTGATTTTATTTTCATTGCAATTTTTATTATTCAGGTAAATATAAGCTTCTTTGTTGTAATAATTAATGATTATGCCTATTTTCCCAATTCTTTCGGGTATGTTATCAAGTTTGAATTAACAAATTCTGGAAATTTGGCGTCCTCCCTCCACTCAACTGCCGTCAATCCTATGTAGACTACTTCTAGATTCTAGCTGTGGTTGTTAGAAGTCATTCACTATTGGTGGGAACCATTCTTGTATACTGGACAAAATTCCAAGAGAAAACTTCTCCCCTGACTGGCTTAAATCGTAGTACGGTCCTTAAGCTCTAAATTATCCGAGAGACGAGGAGGTAATGAATGCTGAGGGCTTAGTTACGGATGATGGCATCTAGAAGGGACTAAGGCATGTGACTCTTTTATGATTATTGATAGGGGGCGTGGCGAGGCCAGTAAGCTTTTCAAAACAGACCCTACTCTCTGTTTACAGACCATTTAACAGTCTTATTCTACTTGGTCATGTCAGTGAATTGTGAATTCTATGGTATGTGGTGGAGTGAAAAGAAACGCGGAGAACTATTGATAGTAAGATTAGGACTCTAACAGCACATTGGACAGAAATTTGCGATGAAGCGAAAAATAATGTTTCTTTGATTGTAAATAACACAGCTTCTGCAATAACTGCAAATATGCCAATGCGTCAACATATACAACAACATTTTAATTTTTTTATTTGTTTAATGGGTAACACAACGCGTGCACTGCTGCAACCAAAATAAATGATAATGTATTTTTGCATTTAGTTGAAAAAGTAAAAAGAAAAATAAATATAAATTATATCGTTATTATTTTTAGATACCACATGCTGATTACCCGGCTGTGCCCGGAGAATCTACGCATCCCGATGCAATTGGCATAAATGAGCTGAAAAGACAAAATTCGTTATTTTGAGTTATCCAAAAAGAATACCCGCCTTGCGTTGCTATGCTGCTATGAAAGACAAAAAGGATTATTGTGAGTTAATCCTTACAAGGTAAACATATAACAGATCGTGGAACTTTTCTGTAGAGGTTTTTCGAGTTAATTCATTCCTGTTTACAACAATATTTTGTGTATTTAATTTCTGGTTTATAGGCAGCGTAAACCCATTTAAGCGTACAAAAGCTACATTTTCCACGTTTTTACAGAAGGTGATTTTAAGGGTGAAGGATTGAGTATTAAAACTTTTTTATAAAAATAACCTTCCGGGAATATCATGAACATTTTGCAAAATCCCAGACATTCGGATGGAATAGTATGGCGCACATGCTTCAACGGGAATATACTATCCCATCTCCTGGCATCAATGAAAACAAAAGGTTATTGGCGTGTACTTAAAAAGAATGTTGGCTTTGTTCATTCTCTCTTTATATCTAGGTCCACTTTACGTGAGCGAACGCTTCCCTGCCTCACAAGGATACACCTTAGGAGGGAATTTTAAAATTCTGGATCACACATTACTTTTGACCAAAATAAGGACGACCACTCATGGTGTTTCAAAAAAATTACTTTCCACAGTGAAAAGTACTGTCTAATGAATCATGGATAATTAATAAGAACAGATTTAATAAAGAAACTTAACGTTTTACATATTTTTAACAAGTAAACGCCAATTAATAATAACTAGTAAATGGAATAGGTTTGAAATATTTATTTCTTGGATAATAATTAAATGATTTTGAGAAGAACTACTACATAAGTTTACGTTGAAAAACGGAAAATAAAAATCCGATATTCCTCTAAAAACAAATCATTAATCACATCCCATTATATGGATTTGATGTGAATCCCAGGCGTCAATTTTACTAATTCTTAAAAACAAAGTCAATACACAGGATCAGGAAAAGTACTAGTTAAAAGGAAAAGAACAACAAGGATATGATTGCCTGCGAATTAACTCCAGAAACATAAATATGTATTTGATGATGAAGGCGCGAGGATACGGTGCATTCATGGGTTTTCGCCTCGGGATTCACGTTTTCCGAAACAGTCGGACCCAGGGCCAGAGGCCCGAACGTGAATCCAAGAGGCGGAAAAACCAAGAAAACCTTCACGTCATACTTAGATACCGAAATCTGAAATAGTATATATATATAAATAGATATATATTATAATATATAATATACATATACAGAAGGTTGCAAAAACACCGACTACGGATGTGAGGAATATATAATATGTTGATACTTTGTAATAGGTACAATGTCCGAAAGTAATACGTTTTCCACACTATGAGCAGCTTACTTATCAAGAGTTCCGTTAGTGGATTTCAGACGCAATACTTGACATACTCGTACTGTAACAGTCACCAACAGTTTCAAAATATCCACCTACCATCTCATTGCAGAACGTACATAGGCGGTGTAGTGATTGGGCACACGTTAACTTACCGTAGTTAAAAAGGCAAAAGAACATGCGAGGATATGATTGTGCCTGAGAAATACTCCAGAAAACTAGGCACACAGTATTTAATGATGAAGTTCGCGAGGCTTCCCGTGTGCTGCCAGAGCTATAATTTATCTATGGGCTAAACTTAACTTTATTAAAGAAAACTATTATATACCGGTATTTTTTAAATTAATCCTCTACGTATATCTTAAAACTAAAAAAAACAACTTTGCTATCAATTAACATTTAAAAACTATATAAGGTACCTCTGTAACGCTAGCCGTTAACCACTCGCCTCTCACCGTGAGGTCTCGAGATCGATTCTCGTTACCTCGTATGGACGAAACGGAACTTAGGCCATTTTTCTTTCTTCGTGTTTTCTTATTTTTCCACGCTACAAATTTCCATTTCTCCATACTATCATTTCATCGTTTCATTTCGTTCATCGTCCCTCTTACGTGCTTCACAGGCATGAATCGGCCTCACACTTGTCGCTTATGATACCTCTATAAATGCAGTGGCTTCATGTCATCTCATCCCTTGGACCCGACCGTGTGGGACCCGAGTTAAGGATATTATTACACAAACGTTACAAATTACCAAAAAAAAATTAAACTGTAAAATGATCACACGGCGACATCGGTGAGCACAAACTGATATATATTTTAATTATTATCAATTAATTTGGGTGTTTACGTGGATGAAAACCATATTGTTTATTTTTTTCAATAAAACTAATCAAAATCAATTAAAACTCATAGTTTTTTTAAATAAATAAATACCATTTATTGTTGTTTGGCAGTGGCAATTCGTTCGCGAGGTTTTCAAGGAGGGTGAGTGACAC
Organism: Diploptera punctata; assembly: GCA_030220185.1. Classification (NCBI taxonomy): domain Eukaryota; kingdom Metazoa; phylum Arthropoda; class Insecta; order Blattodea; family Blaberidae; genus Diploptera; species Diploptera punctata. Next base: position 115 of record JASPKZ010006303.1, on the reverse strand, counting down.
TGGTGTGGTATTTTTGCTACTGGGTGAATCATAAATATGTTATACATTTGAATCGCGTTGTGTGACGAAAATATACCATTACAGAAATATGAATTAACAGTTAAGAAAGGGCAAC